>JACBWW010000001.1:43480872-43595633 GCA_020086605.1 Lanius collurio
GAGGAGAGGAGAGGAGAGGAGAGGAGAAATTTTCAACTTTACTCCATAAAATCAGTATGCATAAATCTAAAATCTTCATTTCTATGTGTTTCAACTTGTCAGTATTGGTCACTTTTTAGAGCTATGAAAAGAACGTCCAGATGAAACTGAGTAATTTTTCTCTTACAGATTGTAAACTTATGGTCAATTAAAGGTATATATTTGTGGGTCTTGACATCCTTAACCCAGGTGATTTTTGTACTTAAAGTCCTCTATGTCAGATTAGCACTGTAAAGTAAGGAGGTGTATCAGGATGTAGTAAAAGTGAAGACTTTAAGCTCTTAAATCTAAACAATATATGCAACTCAGCAGAGGCAAAATGCGTGGTTTATGTATCAGAATTTGTGTCAAGCCTTGTGCAAAAGAGATGACCCTGAAATATGAAAAAAATAATCTTGAGGTAATTTATTTTGATTCTGTTGAACCATATTTAACAATATATCCTGTAAACACATTAAATTAACCAAGAAATTGGTCTCTATTATCCAAAAACCAAAATTAATTTTTATTTTTATTCTTAATTCATTTGAAGGTTGTCTTGCTCAAAATAAAGGAAGTAAACTTAATTTGATAAAAAAGAAACAAATAAAAGAGAGATATCTTTCACTGGGTTAGTAAACAGTTTTCTAAAGTTTTGTGAGGAAATCCTCTTACTTTGCTGAGGAAACTTGACACACTAGCACCATATTTTGCTATATATGACTGCAGTATTTAAATCAAAATTATTTTACTGTCTACGATAAATGCATTTTGTTTCCAGAGCATTTTACCTAGCAATTCAGAGCTTATATAGAGTTTTTTTTTTGTCTATTGAACAAGGTTATCACTAACAAAAGTCAATCCTTCACAAAGCATTTTTTATAAGCTCTTCTTTTTTATAGTGTTTATATAAAGATCAATATTTTATGTAACAGTGAAGTCTTCAAATAATAAATTTTCTCTGGATACCTACAACAAAATGACATCTTAAATGTTTAATTTTTATTACACCTTATGCTTTGACAACAATGACATTCTCAGACATCCCATGAGCAAAAGGGCCACACAAGCAAAGGGAAAATTATTTACGGACCAGACCAAAGTTAGTTTTTATTATTAATATTGCAAGATGTTTTTCACCTTTCTCTGTTTCTGGTGTACTTCTGGGACATTGAACATGAGCACAGTAGTTAAAGACGTATTTAAGGCAAAGGAGAAGACAAATCCTCAAGTCCTCTAATATGTGCAGTGAAGAAAGCATTAGGTGACATCTAAGCAGCAGCCCACAGTCCCAGAGGTAGGCTTTGTGTTAAGTAAGTGTCATCACTCTCAGGATAAGGCCCACTTCAAGACCAAGACATTTCTTTCATTCAGATTGAGTGTTTTGAGCAAATTTAGCAATCTTCTGAAGTGCATCTCTAAATCCAAGGGCCAAGGTGCTCACTTTGAAGCTAATATTCTTACAGATTAAAGTACTTAAAAAGCTTGTAGAATCAGCTCTGTTATTGCACAGGTGAAGGGATTGCTTTAGATACTAATATGCATCTGCAGTGCTGAAAGACATCAGGAAAAAAAGACTCTGAGTCTTAGAACACTCCTACACAGCTCTGACACAGGTAGAAAGCTGCAGAATTAAGCACTTCTGACTAGGGAGTAAATAAACCAGAATCAAACACAGTTGGCTTCAGGTGAAACATTGGAGATTGAGTACCTCAGCTGGTGGCAGACACATATTATTTTACTGTTTATATCATGCATTTCATTTATTATCCATTTTATTTTACTTTTTTATTTTCTGCATGGAATTGAGTAAACAGGAGATAGAGCCAGAGAATTTCATCTTGCATTACAGAACCATACTCCATGTCATGTCCCATGTTGCCCACACTTCAGTGTTCTAAAGGTGCAGCCTCATGTTTAGGTGGAGGGGAAGAAAAAGTCTTTCTTCCTTTTTTATAGAACATAAATTTCTCTATTTTCTGTGTATGCTTTCTATGTACTTCTCAAGCGTTCCCATTGAATCTCTATTTATAGTACTGCTTTCACCATCTGGATTTGCATTTGGCACATCATGCATTCAGAATACCTTGCACCATGAATGTGTGAATTCCTTGCACACCTTTTCTAAGATGCCTCTTTCAAAGTAAATGCCCTTTAAAACAGACTTTGAATCACTCATAAAAATTGTTCTTCTCAGCTGTTTCCCCTCAGGTTGCCTGCCCCAAGGAGTTACATTCATAATGCTTTAAGTTTCATAGTCCTAACAGTAAGAATTTATTTCCTCGTTGCTAGATCCTACGCCTTTGCAAAGTCCACACAAACTGTGTTGTTCATCATTAAATTACTGTTGAAGTGGAAAATATGTTAAGCTGGACTTGTTTCTTTAGGTGACATAAAAGTGTTAGCTTGAGATTTAGTTCAAAATAAAACCTGGATCCCTGAAGAGATATTTGTTTAAAGACTCATCAGTGAACATAGGTTCTTTTCTCAAATTTTCATGCATTAAGGAAGCTTTTAAGACTCGTGGTTTCTTTTCAAAGCTCTAAATTTAAAACAGATCTTGGAAAGTACATCAGGTGACATAGAGACAGACGTGGCAGAAGAAACAGGTCTCTCCAATTTCTTTGGGGTGGGACAGCCAGAAAGAGCAACTGTCTGTTTGGGACTGTGGTTTCACAACATTGTCTGAATCAGGCTGGCAATCTCTGGAAGAGTAAGAAACAGAAAGAGAAAGATGAGCAGGATTAAAAGAACATCCGGGTTCCCTGGCAAAAAGTGGCTATTGAAGTTGTGAAGTGAGAAATGCTAAGTATGATTACAATCTTCTTTAGCCATCTGCTGCGAGTTTTCCTAGCTTTCTTCAGCCCAGAATCTGAAAAAAAGTCCTTCCAGCTATGCCTTGTTTCTTTACAGGTATTCTCCTCCAAAAAACATTGACTATACTTCTTAAAATTATATTCTGCCTCTGCAGTGCCACAGAAATGTTGCCCAGGCATTGGGATGCATATTAATAAAATGGATTTACTAAAATAAGTCTTTAACTTTGAAGAGGTTAATCGTAGGTAGCTGGATTTTCCAGTGTAGTTTTTTGAAATTCTCTGCATGAAAATGTTGTTTTTTCAGTTTTATTTTGTCATTGTACCTACTGCCACACTGTAAATGGAATTCCTTTCTAGAAAATCAAGTTATGTGGACAGGAAGGATTTAAGGTAAAGTCCAAGAGTTTTGCTTACTTCTATCTGTGCCTAAATTCCCTCTTCAGAATATTGATAAAACAAGCATTGAAATTCTTGATACCTTTTGAAGAAATTTGTATTTAAAATACAAAAATGGATGACTAATATAATGCAAATAAGACTCCTCAGTCAGTGACTCATTGCAAATAAAAAACAAAGAAAGAGATATCTACCCATAAAAGTATTGCTGTTATTGTTTCCAGATAGTTTGAAAACACTTAACCTGACACATGATGAATGTTTTTATACTAGTTTTTAACAGTATTTCTGACACATGGAAACAGAAAATAAGTCATTAATTGTATCATTCATATTTTTTCTAATTAACTTAAAATCCACAATTTCAGAGACTGTAGGTGTAATTTTATTTTCCTAGTTCAGGTCTGTATTTATATTTACAAGGATACTGCATCCAGGTCACCAGATTGTTTTTTGTTCATAAAAGACCTCACTAAATACTGCTTGAGAAATAAAAATTGATATAATAGAGTACAGATAGTGCAATTCAATGAATAACATATGTTCATAATCAGTTTAGTGATGAAAAGAATGCAAAAGAGCAAGTATTTTCAAAATTGTACAATGCTGGGAAAAATCGAGACATTCCTCTTAATGGAAAATAAAGAGATATGTCAGTGGTAGTTCTTGGTCTGCAATTCAAAGAAAAAACTTTTTGTATAACATAAAGATTAAGTTACCATAATACAGAAACCGAATAAATAATTCTAGTAATTACTGTGGATAAAGAGAGGATATTTGATTAGGAGTTAAAAATATGAGGTCAAGTACCATCTCCAGCACAGGTCAGTTAAGGTGGTCTCAGAAATGTCAAACCATTTCTTTGTGAATCTATCTCCTATTCTCTGCCAATACCATAATTTCAAACTAACCAGGGTTCACTGAGTGAACCTCTACCCAGAATCTCATTATTTAGACTCTTCTCATTGTTTGTGCAGAGGAAAGGGTAGCTGTTGGTGTATGATTCATCTGATCAGAGACCATATCTTTCCAATGGATAAATCACGCCTTTGGAATCATTATTTTCTTTTAATGGTTACAGCTGCCTGCATCAAGGCATCTAAAGTTACGTGAAAAGAGCTACACTCCATTGGGTCTTACAGCAATAAGTGGTATAGGCCAGAAAGTATAGCTCTCTAGAGCAAAACACTTGTTGCTGAGGGTCCAACATCTGTGCTGAAAGTGCTTCAAGGATTTTACTTCAGATGAGAAGTAAAAGTCATTAGAGCAGCACATCTTTTAGTTTGACTTCGCCCCAAAGTAATCCATTTCACAGTCTCCAAGGCAGTTCCATGATGAGACCCAAAGTGCAATAGGTGAGGAAAAAGAAAGTATGCTCTTCCAAGGTTTATATGTTCTCTGAACTAAAATATTAGTAGAGATGTGCCCAATGCTCTTACTTCCTAACTATACCCAGAATATAGAGTGAAGACTCTATATTCTGAAGACTCTATTTCACAACGCTGCAATAACAGAAACTAATAATCATAGTTATCCTACAAAAATTCTTTTCCCAGCTTGGGCTCATCCTCATGAGGAGAGTAGTACTAATAAATTTATCTCCTTGCAAGATAAAACATTTTGTCTTTATTTTGTTCAGCCCACATAGAATCTTCCATATTGTATATATCTCTACAAACTCACTTGCTTTTATTAATTGACTTTCTCAAGGGGGATGAGGGAGAAGCATTTGAAGCTCACTCTCCAAATGACTCACACTATCCTGTGACTTTTTATCCTCTTTGATGCTTTTGGTCAGATTCATCATCTTAAGTTCTCTGCTTGCAGCAATAAAAAAGACATGAACTTGATCTTTTATCACCTATCACTCAACACTGTTTAATATGCCTGTGTGAACTCAGCTGTCTTTCAATCACTGTTTTACTTTGTAACAAATTACTTATATTTTCCCCCCACACTCTGTCTCAGAATATTTTTCATAATTTTGAATTCTTATTTGAGGTTTTCTTCTATCTATATCATGTTTTGTGGCTGGTAAAATTCAGATTTTCTTTTCCTTATTTTTCCTTAAGGCCATAATTCCAAAAGTACTGGAGTATTTAAACATTGTTTGTGAAGTCAGTGTAGTACTGCATTGCAAGGGGTACATATAAAAAGTAAAAAACCCCAACCCTCCATCTTCCAAACAGACCAATTAAGCTTTAATTGTTCCCCCGTGTGGACCTAGTTGTTGCTGATTATCTGCATGTCTTTGCCACAACTGTTCTCCAGTTACAGGTATGAAGCTTCTGAATTCCTGAAGTTGTTGGGATTGTTTGTGATGCTATCAACCTTTTAAGATTAATCAGTGAACTCTAGATTCAAGTTGTGGCAGGAATGGTACATGAGGGATTGATTTTCATGTGTGGTGGGATTTTTTTCCCAGTAAATTTGTTTTAAGTCCTCTTCAAGTCTGCACGTAGCCTGAGCTGCAATAACTGCAGCCCAGGGCAGTGTCAGTGAGGCAATCAACACCTTATCTGGGTAGCTTTCATTTCCTGTTGAAAGAGGTTGCTGAGGTATGCACTGAATCCACATCTCCCCCCACAAACTGCTTCATCCTCCACACTATCTCCCCAGTGATCTTCATTCCCACAGCAGAGGAAGAAGGCTGGGCCTCCTCACAGTGCTGCAAACACCTTCCTTTTCAATCCCCACTGTTTGGATTCACTGTGAGGCTGAGGGGATCCCAACCTTCCAAAGAGTTCCAGCAGCTAGCAACTTTGAGGAAACATAGCACTGAACAGCACAGGAATTTCTTATTTTCTTCCACATTTTTTTCAAAGTTTCAGTTCCTGCTTTTAGGGAATTGACTTGATCTGTGTGTTGCAGTGCCCCAAAATCCACAGTGTCCATCACAAATACATTGACATGTGATATGCAAGTAACTTCATTCTTAATAAAATAAATAACTTAATTGTACAATATCCCACAAGCTTCAGTTTTCCTTCTTATTGCTCGCTGATGAGATCAAATGCCAAATGTATGGGAGTCAGATAATTTTTCAAAGCAAAAAAATTGTATTTTTAAATTAGTCGAGCTTGGCCTAAAATCATTCATTCATTTAAGATTCATATATAGCTTAATAAATGGTTAAAGATGCCTGCACGGGCTTTTAGACATCCTTGTTTGCTTGGGTTTTTTCTCTTTTGGATACTGCAGACTGGATTTTTCTAGGCCAATAGAAAATAATTTGCTCTATAAAATTTACCCTCCCTGAAGCATTGCAGCAAACTCAGCAAGATTGTTTTCTCTTAAGTCACTTAGGAAGGGCTGGGTGGGTTGGGAAACCAGCTTACTTACTATTCAAGTAAGACTGGAAAGCAGCAGAATAACATATTTAGATAACAATCTGAGACCAAATTCATCATTAGTGATATCATCAAGGCCTCTGTGCTATATTTCAGTAGAGTGAGAAGATATAAAGCTTACAGAATATAGCAAATTTTCTAACATTCATTAACACCTCAGGGGAAGCAAACATTGGAAAATTCTCTTTCCCTCTAAACTTCCCACATCTCCTAACAAAGCCAAGTAGCAAATACTTGGGAGGGGGGGGGGGGGGTAGGAAAAGAAAGATAGAAACCCTCCCAATTCCATACCACTCAAAAAGTCAAAGATAATAATCAAATACACTGAGAAAATCAAAAATTCTACTATGAATTCTGATTTCTTCAAGTGAGTTTAACTCTGTATCTTAGATTGCTACTGGAAACCAAAACCAAAAATAATCTTGAAGGTGGATATGGCAGGGTCTTTTAATTGCAGTGCTGATCCTAACAGGGCACTGCTTCATACAGTCATCTGCAAAAAAGTGGAAATTTTCACCACTCCCATCAATTTTGATACAGAGCAGGCAAGCCCAGTGTATGGTACCCTTGCTTACAGCTCCGATTTGCAAAACTTATTCCTTACTGCTTTCGCCTTCTTGTAAGAATACTTCTACATAAATTATTCACAATTATCATTAATTCACAGACTACAGTTGAATAGACTTAGAGGGCACAAGGGACCGTTTTGGTCATGTATCCTGCTTAATAGACACCACAGGACCTCCCCCAAAAAGCAATTCCTGACTTGAATCCAGCTCTTCTGGTTTACTGAAGGAACTTTGCCAACAGACACATTCTTCATTGCTGCACTCTTTGTGAGCAGCTCTTTTCCAAAGTGCAGATTTCACAGCTTAAATTGTATATAATCAGAGAATGTTTTAAGTTGAAAAGGGCCTCATCTAGTTCAACCTCCTTGCCTTGGGTAGGGACACCTTCCACTAGACTGGCCTGCTCAAACCCCCATCCAACCTGGCCTTGAACACTGCCAGGGGTGGGGCATCCGTAGCCTATCTGGGCAACCAGTTCCAGTGCCTCACCACACTCACAGTGAAGAACTTCTACTTTATATCAAATCTAAATCAATTTACTTTCAGTTCATTTGTTCTGGCTGCATAATTGACTCAGCCACATGCTATCACTTCCATGCCTTAGAAGTATGAGTCAAATAAGCAACCAATAAAAGAAAATGCAACTTAATATATAGGCAGGATCCTCTGTTGATATCAGTCACTGAGATAATATTCAAGTAAATAGTTTGCCTGCATATATCACCTGAGTATCTATCCCTTTGGGAGTACAAATCATAAGATACAGAATTTATGAAGATGATAAGGAAGCATGTGAACTAGATTTGTTTGCATCATCACAAATTCATTTTTGAATAAACCCAGCTAAACCATTTTACTGGGATTTGCAATAGGACAACAAAGAACACTGGCTTATTAAAATGATATAATTATTGAACACTATTTAAGGTGGCTAAAAGATAACTGACTTCTCAACACTGAGAAAACTGAGATGGTGATAAGGAGCCATAACTTTCTGGTTGGGCATCAATTTTGACTTTTTTAAAGTGCAAATGACAAATGATGATATGTAAATTTTGCAGAGAAGAGATGTCACAAATAGAATTGGTTTGTTGTCAGTAAATCCTATGAAATAGGGTTTGCTGGTTACATTGCAATCTTTTTGCTCACCAGACAAGGAATATTCTCATAGAAAAGATACTGTGAGTCTGATGTGAAAAGTGGAGGTTTACCATAACTTTGAAATTTTCTATAGAAATTTTTTTTATGGAAAATTTGCTAGAATTTTGACCATGGTACTTGACCCTTCAATCTCTGGTACTACTATTGACACCCTGTGTAACCTCCTGCAATTAACAACTTTTCTGCATTGGCTGACACCTTTGCAGATAGTGGTACCACATACCATGAAGCACCATATACTACAAATCTGGTGAAGGGCCTGGAGGCAAAGGCCCATGAGAAGCTGCTGAGGGAATTGAAGCTATGAATCCTCCAGGCCTAGGGATCTTGGAGAAAAAGAAGCTATGGGGTGTCCTTATTACTCTCTGCAACTGCCCAAGAGGAGGTTGTATGCCAGTGGAGTTCAACCTCTTCTCCCAGGCAACAAGTGACAGAGTTAAAGGGTCTGTTACAAGCTACATCAAGAAAGGTTTAGTTTGGACATCAGGAGGAATTTCTTCACAGAAAGGGTAATTAGATTTTGGAATGGGCTGAACAGGGAGGTGATGGAGTGACCATCCCAGGTGGTGTTATGGAAAGACTCAACAGGGCACTTAGTGACATGGTCTAGTTTACAAGGTTAGGTCGTAGGGGGGACTTGAGGATCTCCGAAATCTTTTTCAGCCTAATTAATTCTGTGATTCTGTGTGATATGCAGTGACATTAACTGGTCCATGTTTCTCCAGTGAAAGGGCATCGCATCCTTATTTCCACACCCTTATCAGTGCTCATTTTATCAGAGTGAAGGTCCAGATAGAAATCTTCGCCTTGATTACAGCTGTCACTAATAGAAGGCATCTATTAAGGGAAACAAAGCAATATTCAATCTACTACCTAGATGTTTAAGTAATTTACTGTCCCTGCTGGCAGACAACCAGTCTAACAGGGCAGAACTCTTAGTAAAACTTTGTGGACTATAACAAGGACAATAAAAATGTAACAGGTTTTGCACAATCACAGTCACAGTCATAGCACAAATATTTTGTTTTTAGCAATATTGCGAATGGTCCTATAATTTCTAAACTGCAAATGTTTCAGGTACATTCTACCTTAAGTCTGATTCTTGAAATAATAGAAAATAACTGTTCAAACCTTATCAAACCTGTTTACAAACTTGCCACTATTACCAGGAGATCAGTAATTTCTTATTTTTTTAGTTCTTGTGTTGTCTCCTCTAAATGTTTGTTTTTTAAACAATTAATTTTGCTTGAAATTTAACACTCCTAGAGACTGTTATCATGAAAACAATGAAATTGTTCTTACTTCTTACTTCTTCCTTTCTTCCAGGTTTTATCTTAATGGGATTTCTGCAACCTACTTTTGAACCTCTTCCCAATATCCAGGTAACTGCCATCGTCCATAATTCATCACATTACACAGACTATTTCTCAGTATTTTCACAGCCCTGGAAATACTGGATTTCCATGGAGCACAGCAGGCTTCATGAATAGTCCTTCCATTTTTTTGGCTATATGTACCAAGAAGTCTTCTTTTACCTCATACACTAGTCAGCCATCTAGCTATTAAAAGACAGAGGTATCTCACACTTTAATGAGATTTTCATTTTCTTGAGTCTGGTGCAGACCTTTGCCTACTTTCTCAGTTCTGGATCTGTAACCTTCTCACATGCACCTAGGCTGTAACTTGTCTCAGCTTTGCTAATGATTCTCTCACTCAAGGCAAAATTGTGTTGCATGCATGTGATTGCTTGTAGGTATTCACAGTACTAATGAGACAGTCCCAGAATGTCAGAAAATAGGGCTGCAAGGGATGCCTGAGAGACCTTCTTAGCACCTTTTTCACTGAGAGCTGGCTGTTGTCCTAAGGAGCCCATTGCATCCCTAGCAAAGTATCCCCCACTTCCTCGGGATAACACCCATGGTGCAAAGGAAAGGTAAGGAGAGTGGAATGAGGAATACTGTAAAAAGTCAAGGATCTGGAAAAATATGCCTGGTTTTATGTAACAGCTCCCTGACCACCTCAGCTGTGACATCTACCTTGTCTTAATCCAGCTTTTTCAAGCACCCGACTGATGAGGTAGGTAGCTGACAAAGCTTTTTAAAGGTAGCTGGTCCTGGGTAGGAGGTGTTAACTAAGTAAATCCTACAATGCCTGCACTGCTATTCTTAATGAAACTGAAAAATGAACAAAGATATCAATCCAAATTGTATTGGCTGTGTTGCATGAGGGGAAAAAAAAGGACTGGGTATAAGTGAGAGAAAAATATGTTTTTCTCCAAATGTAAGACATCTGACCAGAAGATATAATTGGCTGAACAAGAAATGTCATTTTCCATGTGCTTTTAAAAATATAATTTAATAAAAAATTGAAACAATAAGGGAAAATACTTCCTTCAAAAATTAGTTTTCTTATGCCTTCATTGATTTTAAATAAAGGTATAAATATTTCTGTTCTTTTAAAATCATAATTTTTTAAATTTTCTGTCTTTCATCTCCAATGTGTATGCTGAATCTGCTAAACCTACATGATCTTTGTAGCTATTAAAAGAAATGCATCAGTCAGTATTAATTTTTTTTTACTTCAGCATAAACTTTTTATTCAAATAAAAAGCCCTACATATGAAGTCACAACTTCTATCATATAAAGACATAACACTTAATTCTTTTGAGGGATTTTAATGGAAAACAGAAGAAATTTTTGAAAATTTCTCACTAATGATTTTATATTTTAATAAAGTAAAATATTTCCCTCCTTGTTCTGTTTTTTGGAATGTCTTCTCACTATGTCATATGAGACTAAGTATCCCTCCTGAAGCACATTTCCAGAGTGGAAAGAAAAATGGATCCATTAAAAATAAATAGGAAGGATTGACTAGACTTTTGTCAATGAAAATATTTCTGCATATTCCATGGGTGTTTTGTAAACATTTTTAGGATCATGACAAAATTCTGCTGGGTTTGACTAAAAAAGAGGTATGCTAATATATTTCTGAGTCTTCAGTGACAAATGAAAACATGCAGCAATTTTTTTTCTACCAAATATTTTACAAGTCATAAAAGAGCTAATACTTATCTACAGGTTTTTTTTCTGAGAAAATATAGTTGCACAAGACCTCTTTTCCTCCCTTGAGTAATAAGACATAATTTATTAATGCCTTTAGGCTTTGATTTTATCCACCTCCATCCCTTAAAAAAACCCAAAAAGCTGTTTTCAAAGCTCTGCAAAAGTTTGTTTACTGCTTTGCAAAGCTGTGTCTACCCTCCTCACCACCTCATTCTTTAGAGATATTCATCCTGGCCTTGAGAGATCAACAGTTATTTTTTTCCTGCTGATTTTATTGTGGTACAAGTTATCAAGCTTATCAAGGACTGTGCTGTCAGTGAGATACACAACATCACAGGGAACTTGAGATCAGGTGTCAGAAAAAAGTGAACAAAACACAGTGATTTGTAATTGAAGAAGGAATTTCTACAATGTCTCTGATATTTCACAAAGTTTATGCAATTGTGGCTTAGGGCAGAATTTTTAAAGGTCATTTTGTTCACACAAGTCCCCTCTTTCACAGCTGGCTCAAGACACAACCTTTTCTCTTGCCATTTTTGTGATGCAATAGCTACAGAACCTAAAATATCCTGGTTTGTTTATTTATTTTACAGTTTTGTAACAGGATGGTTCCTTGAGATACTGTATCTCCTCATCAGGGCTGCCCTGGGAAGCAGCCAAAGCAGTCAAACCATCACTACCCTTACTCCAGTGCCTGCACAGTAGAGCCCACGCCCCACAGACCAGGAGTTCAAACAGGACACATCTGTCACTGTGCTCACATCACTGCCACACTGTGAGTGCGTGTCCTGGGAATGGCCTCCCGGGGTGGCCACACTGCCAAGAGAGGTACTTGAGCACTGCTTGGCTTGGCACACCTCAAGCCATAAATAATGGGACCAAGCAGGGAATCCTTCTTCTGCTTTGGAAGAGGGCTGTTACTCATTCTGCAGCAAGTCCATGTTTAGGATGCTTTTACTGTTTTCCTAAAAATCAACTTTATTGCAAGTCTCAAATAACCAAATCCTGGCAGATGCTGCTGCCAGGGTGGAAATGGGAGCAGGGACTAAAAGCACACACAAAGCAGGAAATGCAGAGAGAGTGTGTGTTCACAGTCCTGTCAGAGTGCTGCAGGCCTCCTCTCTTGAAGCATCTCAGCTATGCCAGCCTTGCTTGCCTCTGTACCAGAGCTGCCAACTGGGCTAAATCGCGTGGTGACTTTGTGAGGCAGACAAATGTAGGTTAAAATGCACCGGCCAAGCTCATTTCCATTTGGATTTTACCCAAAGTCTCAGATAAAGGGCCTGAGCAATAATTTGATGCACTAATTAGCCCATTAAAAAAGATTTTTATTTTTAGGTGCCTAAAGTTTTGTTTCAGGGGAGAAAAAGTCTTTGGTATATTTTGAAGAATTTTGTGAAGAAGCCTGTTGGAAGTGAGAATAAACAAACAAGCTCTTTCAAATTCCTGGAAATGGCTGAGAGGCATGTTGTAAATTCTTTGAATTAGTAAAATAGACTGTAAGTGACCAAGCATGTAAAAGCAAGGCTAACATGTCACAGAGGACTACAGTTTGTTGACTACTGCATTTTAATTTTTTCCAAATATACTTTATACTTTAATATTTAATTCATAATGCAGTATAAGAAAGGATGGGTGTACATTTTATTATAAAAAGCCTAAACTGAAAAAATACTAAAACTGCAGAATAAAGTGGAGAAAACATAAGAAAACATTAGCTGTCCAGATTTCATTTTCTTCTGTTAATATAGATTTAACAACATTTAGGAATATTTTACAAATCCTATCCTTTGGTACTCTTTCCATGTGTGATCTCACATCCTGTTTACTACACATTGTCCAAATTTGCACTGAATACTTGATTGTTAATTCTGAATAATTAACATTGTTACAGAATGTTGCCCAAAATTTTCCGTAATAACTGCCTAGAGTTAGCTTTCCAAGCCCTTATCATTTAATTTGAAATAGTGAACCAGAAAATCCTGTTGGAATCATTAACAACATAACACTTTTGAAGCACTAATTGCTTATTTTTGGTATCTGAATTAAGTCTGTAGCTCAGAAAAACACATGCTCAGAATGAACTGAGGAAATAATCTTCCAAGTTTTCAGGATTTAGTTCAGGTCATAAAACAGATTTCACTCTTGTGAAGGGCCATCCATTTTTCACATCCACCCTCACTCTGAGCTGCAGAAGTGTAAAACTGCTGGCCAGCAACGTCAGCGTGTCCCAGGAAGCGCTAACCTGGGCTTTGCGCTGCCTCGAGGACACCACACTGGAGGCAAACACATTCATCTGCCAGCACTGGCCAGGCAGCGAGTCTCAAACACTTGTAGTGCTTAAAAGAGCAACAAAAAGAAGTAGATTAGGAAAACACTGCTGATCACTTATAATTGCATCCACAAGCTCAGCTCCTGGCCTGGTTTGACTTTCCTTCATACCCATGTGAAAAGGAGTAAATTGGCTCTGGTCAATGCAGTGAAAATGTTGTCAAAACAGCATATATGAAGAGCTCAAAAGCCATTTGAAGATGGGTAAGTAAAGAAAATAGAGAATGTGCTGGCTATAACATGCAAGTACCTTATTGATTATCTGCATAATATTAGCAGTGACTCATGGGTTTTGTGGTTTGCCTAACTTTTCCATACTCATAGCAGTTTGCTGCTCAGAAGTGCACAAGGAACTTCTTAGTTGTGTACATCCAGGAGCAGCTATAGGAGTTCCAAGAACTACAGAGAAACTAAAACAATCACTAGCTATTTACTGTTTATTACTGATTATTATTCAGCTCTGACTGCTTTTGCTTGACTCCTCTTCTGTCTAGGAGGGCGAAAAACGAACACTTTCTTCTGTTTTGACTCTGGTGACTGCAAGGACACACCGTGAGAGTCACAGGAAAGGGCATGACTGCATCCTGACTACATCCTAGATAAGCAGAGATTTGTCTTTTCCAGTCTTTGAAAGACTCTGAGAAAACAAACAAAAAAAAGGAAACATTTCCATTTATCTTTTATTCATTCTCTTCTCATAAACTCAGTGAAACAAAACTTTATTAGACATTATTAATTTTACTGCTACTGCTTGCATGACTGAAGCACCTGCAGATCCCAAGTGAGATAGGAGTCAGCTGTGCTAGGTGCTGCACAGATAAAAATCTCTTGAAAGCGTTTGCTCCAAGCATTCACCAGCTGACAAGACATAACTGCATGGGAGGGAAGCAGGCAGCAAAGAGGCAAAGAGGTGCTTGCTCAGAGTCACTCAACAAAGCAGTGACACAGCTGGGAATAAATTCCAGGTATCCAGATGCTCAGAACTCTGCTCAGGCCAATACACTAAGCAGCTTTGCCAGCTAAAACAAACATATTTTTTCATCTTTGACAAACTGCCAACTACAGTGAAATGTGCTAACAAGATGTCCAAAAGCAGGTTTTGCTCTTCAAATCCCTTTGAAAACAAAGCAAAACACAACACTCTTTTTTCTAATTGCCCAGTGTAACTCTTAACTATTTCAGACTTTTAGGACAAATTCATTTGAAAAACAAAAAAAAGCAATTCATTACCTTTTGTTTGCAGATGACCACTGGAAACAGAATGCTACTCTCAAGGATTGTCTCTGCCACTTTTTTAAAGTGTGTGTAAACTAACTTTGCTGGTTAAATTGTAGATTTTAACAATTATGGTGGATGTCTTGAGAGAACCCTGTACTAAATAAAAGGTTTGTTTGAGGGGAAAGCATCTTGTTCAAATAATATGATGAACAATGCCTAACTAGTTTATCACAGCAGTTACCTTCTGACATTCACCAAGAAGTTTTACACCATCTGTAAAGCATATTGCAAAACTTCCTCATATTAAATCCTGTCAGCAAGACACTTTTTCAGCTCCAAATATGCTAGGCAGACAAAAAAGTCAGCACAGTAGAAAAATACTTCCCTGTCCTTGACCAAAACTGGAAAAAAAAAAAAAAAAAAGAAAAGGAAAGTGAAAGAAAAATAAAAGAAGAAATCCAGGAGTTCTTTATAGTATTTCCAATTGTAGCTTCAAGAATGGAATAGAGAACCACCTTAAGACTCTGAGTTGGAGAGCAAGGGGTTTTTTTTTATGTCACTTCTTCATAGCCTTAAATCATCATGGCCATTGGATGCTGATTCACAGCTATAAACTACTTCCAGTGTTTACATTAGGGTTTCTGAAAGAAATGCATATCTTAGGCCAGCAGATCAAATACATCACTGTCTACAGGAACTGAAGTAAGGAAAGTATGCATTGTATCCAAACGAGGCCTGCAGGAATATAAGGCAAACAAAGCTTTGATAAGTTACACCCAAAAAAACTGCACACAAACACAAGAGTGAGGATGAAGAAAAGTTATATAGTGGGTTTTTTTGTATACAGCAATGAATGTGGTAGGATTAGGTCCCTCTGTCTTTATGAAAGTAAAGTTCCACTTCATGGGGGGAAGGAAAGGCATTTTTCTTTCCAGCTCATTAAACTATATAGAGCACAAGTGAGGCTCTGTGGTTTATTTCAGAATTGTATGAGCTAGGGCAGGAGGTGAAGTCAAATTTTCCCAAGAGAAAGGGAACATTGGGATACTCCTAGTTTCAGTGTGCTGGTCCTCATTGTGCTATTGAAGTGGAACACCAGCCCTGGTGCCCAGGATCAGCACTTGTGGGGGTTGAAGGGCAAGAGGGCACAGAGCCAAGAGAAGCGAACTCCCCTCCCAGGATGGCAGCAAGTGCCCTGCAATTGCCTCCTGTATCCCAGCAGCTGAAACAACCTGTGTGCTCTCTTAGGTGGAAATCCTCTGCACCAAGTCCTCAGGTCCTGCTCCCTCCCATCTTGTCTCATTTATGCCGTGCCTCTTGCTCAAATAGCTTCCTGCTTCCACCAGCAAATGACACTCATTCCACTGCAAATAGCCCCTTTGAAGTTGCAGAGGAGGGGCCTGGATTTTACCCATGGCACAGAATCCTAGCATAACTTTAACCTTCTTTTTTGGGTGGGAGGGGGTGGCGAAGGTGGTGGAGGGGAGAAGCAGCACTTACTGAACACAAGAGGAAGAAAAAATTTAAAAATACAACATTTCAATCTTCAGTCATCAATTTTCACATTAGTAAAGGGCTTCTCAGAATACAAAAGGAGCCGCTGCTGCATCTGCTCCTCCTTGCCTGCAACTGTCTCACCAGCTTGAGATTTCCACAGCTATGTCATGGTTCAGTCAAAGGCTTTTGCTTTCAAGGTCAATTATCTCATGGTCATGTGGCAGAGATCTCTGAAGGAACTCTCTGGTCTGACACCTACATTTCATGCCTACCCATGGAGGAAAGGGAAGTGAAACTGTTAATTGGTTGTCAAGCAGGATGAAAACATTATTCCTTTGGCTTACTAGATGTTCGCACATAAAAAAGCTTAAATGTTGTTGTTTGGATCTTTTTTTTTTTTCATTAAACAAATAAGAAAAGTTCTTGTGAAATCCCTTGAAGTCCAGAAAATCAGAGCATCTTGGTCTGAGTTTGAGGCTATATTTTTTTCTATCATGACAATAAATAAATATTTTTCTGAAATATGAAATCATTCCACTTCTCAACTGGAAACATATAATTTTTAAGATGTGTCAAAGTAAGTCACAGGGAATTTTTGGAATGTTTACATTTGTTAAGGAAAGATTTGGCAAAGCACATTCTTGAAATGTTTTGATTTCACTAAATCTGCCTCTACCCAAAATAAAAAAAAAAAAAAAAAGAAAAAAAGTGAAAGAAATTTTCACTGAGCTCAGATTACAGATGGCTCTTGGGCTGTGCAGCTTACATTAAATGAAAAAAAGTCCTTAAACTGTAGTTCAGGTCATTGCTTAGTCTACATGTCTGTCAGTCTCCTTTAAGCTCTGGCCATGTTTCTCAGATTCATAAGTGCAGACTCTTCCATTCAAAGCCCAATACAAATTTTACCACAGATTCAGGTTTTCAAATGCAAACTGGAATCATATCATATCCACCCTTAATATGTCCCTTTTAATGTACATAAAGTGGCTCACTGGGACCATACAAGAAATCTTCACAAAGAAAACTGCACACAACCCATAAAGACATAATTAACAATTAGCACTGTGAAGGCACAGGGTAGAATATTTTATAAGAGCAGAGGTAGTTCTGCTGAAAGATTATTAAAAAAAAAAAAAAACAAAAAAACAAACAAAAAAACAAACAACCAAATAAACTCCAAACTAAATTATTACAATATATAGTACTAGAGACCTGTTTTTCAATTCATGAGAAAACCAAATAAAATGCATTATGAGCCTCCTTAAGAAAACACATTATGTACACTCATATGTACACTAAAAGCTGCACAAAACAAGCTCTCTCTGGTGTGTTATACGTTAGAAATCCTTAAAGTTTCTCTTATAATTTCATGCAATTTATTTCCTATAAATTAATCTATTTCCTCTCCCAGCATGAAAAATATGTTGTATTGCTATGCTGTTTGGTTTAGCAATGACAACAAGCCATAGACAACATCTAGTAAGTATGCAAAACAAAATTAATATTTTCACATCCAAAATAAAATTGTACTGGAACACACACATGGTCTTTTTTTCGCATGAAATCACCTTTTTGAATCTCACTCTCCTTTTACAATGATATTGTCTCATTGCCTTTAATCAGAAGTACTATTCATTGTTTCTGTTTGTTCCACACTCAAACTCCATGCACTGGTAGGTTATTTGCTTATCTACGTGGCCTAAGTAAACTATTCCAAGCATGTCAAAAGATCATCAAAAAGCCAGTGACAATGCTATTTTTTTATTTGCTCCAGCTCTTTGGACTGGATTGGAATGCTAATCCCTTCCTCAGCAGATAGTGCACATGGAAGAGGTTCAGCAGAGGTGGAAACATGGAGCGTAGCAAACAGCAACAGCAGAAGAACCTAACAAAAACAAAACCAGGACTACCAAAAAGAAAGTGGCAGAAAGGTTTTACTTCAGAATTTCATTTAAGAAGATGGACTGAGGTGTGCACGGTTTAGGCTTCATACTGGTTTTGGCACCTATTAGCAAAAAGACCTACTGACACAATGGTATTTTTGGGGAACTTCCAAATCGCTTAGAATCAACTGCAATATTAAAATTGTCCAGTGCATAAGTCTGTGAGACTTGATGAGATGCATCCCAGAGTCCTGAGAGAATTGGCTGGTGTATTTGCCAAGTCACTCTCCATGATATTTGAAATGTCATGGCAGTCAGGGGAAACCCCAGGCAACTGGAAAAAGGGAAACATTTCACCCTTTGCTGAAAAGGACAGAAAGGAGGGTCCTGGGAACTACCAACCTGTCAGCCTCTCCTCTCTGCTTGGAAAGATCATGGAACAGATTCTCCCAAAAACTGTGTTAAGGCACGTGAAGGACAGGGATTTGGGACAGCCATCACAGCTTCACCAAGGGCAAGGCCTGCCTGGCCAATCTAGGGGCTTTCTGTGCTGGAGGGACTCCATCAGCAGATAAGTTACAGAGGTATCTGGACTCCTGTAAATCCTTTGACATGGTCACACACAACATCCTTCTCTACTCATTGGAGACAGATGGATTTGATGAGTGGATGGTTAGATCAATAAGAAAATCATATTCTTAAGTGCCAGTCTGAGAAACCTAATGCAGAGATTTGAGCCTTTCATTTAAGAACCAGGATCTTCATAATTTCTCTAAACTGTACAGTTACCAGAGAAATTAACCCTCCTGTTTAACATTTTAAAAAATTTTCCAACATTTAACTGGAAATCAAAGCTTAATTTAGTGTTTTGACCAATGTTGTACTAGATAGTACTTTCTACTGTGTGAGTTTATAGTTGAGATCTCCGGGGCAGAAAGCCACAGTGTTGGTAAGATTTTGCAGCTGGTAAGATGATATATAATAAATATTGCAATTACATTTTTCAGCCACCATTTTTCTATTTCCTTTATGAACAGAACTATAGATGTAAAAAGAAAGAAAAGTTGCACTCCAGTTTGTGATTATGCATTCCCTAATGTGTTTTTAATTTATTGATGTGGCATCACGTTCTCCTTATATTAATTGTCTTCTCATCCCTTAAGTTAAATGATTTGTCCTGGTACATTCAAATTTGGACAAATCTTAGTTACTGAGAAAACCAAGGTATTACTAAAGAAGGGTTGCTTCAGTTTGCACAAGTTCTAATTTTAAAATTTAATAAGGTAGAATGAAGCTTCTGGCTAAGTTCAGAATTTATCAGAACTAATGATCTATCCCTGTGTATCAGCAGAGAAGACCTCTAATCTCACTAACAAAATAATTGTGTACAGAAAAGCTATTTGCAGGATTTAGCAGAATTGATCACTGTATTTACAGCAAGGTGAATGTTTATGTTTAATTTGGAAGACTCATTATAGCTTTTTTGGCAACATAAGTAATTTAAGCCTTTAACCTCCAACAACCAAGTTTTCAACAGACTAACCTATAAATGGTGGGATTTAAGAGCTTTTGTATCTGTTTTTATGTCCAGAACCACGCAGTTCCTGCCAAGCACGTCCATGTGCCCAGGGGAGGTGTCAGCCTGGTGTCAGAGGAAGGCAAAGGTTGCAGAATAGGTTTCTGTCAGAGGCAGAGCACCTTTACCTTCCCCTGACCTGCCTGCATGCCGTGTCCTTTCCCTTCAGGGACTGATCAGTTCCTTAGCTGCAAGGAGCAGTTCAGACTGCCCATTCTGCCACAGTCATGTAGGTATTCCCAAAGGTGAGTGGCTTTGAGCTGTAGGTGAACAATTCCCATTTCCAGACCAAGCTAAGGCCGTATCAAAACAGTAGCCTAGAGAAGCTGGTATCCTACAACTGGAAAACCCCTCAGCCCTTCACATCCAAATTCTCAGTTGCATTCATCATTTGAGGAGTTTGTATGAAAGTTCATACAAAAAAAAGTGAAATTTTCCTGCCCTTTAACGATTTGAAGGCAGGAATAACTACACAAAATGTGTGAGCTGCTAAACTAATGGTTGGACCCAATGATCTAAGAGATTTAGCCTTATGCAATCTGGCCCTGAATATTTATACAGATTTGCTTTTAAATTCAGAGCTTGAGTAAGAGGTGGTTTCTCTTTCTTTTGCCTTGACTGCTTCTGTGCTAACATTCTTGGTTGCCTGATAGGAAATGGTTGCAAAATCCTCACTCTAAGTTGGGACTTAGTTATATATCCCATATAACATATGTTATATATTATATGTCCTGTCTTCTGTGTGCTAAGAATTAAAGACTTGTGGTGTTTTAGTAATACGTGTAATGCTGGAGAACAAAAAAAAATGTTTTACTGTTTATTTTCAAACAATGCATGTCCATGAATAACCATGTATGTCTCTCCAAATTTAATCTTTTGCTATTTATTAACCATATTATAGGGTCCTCAACATTAACTTTGTCTACGGCTAATGAAAAAAAAATTTCAACTTTATTAAAGGGATCAATTACTCTAAATGTGCTTTTACAAAATAAAAGCCAGACAAAAACTGTGGCATCCTACAAACCAAATTCTGCCCACTTGAGACTCAAATATGAGAAGCCAGTCAGTGTAGATTATGCAATTAGTTCTGGTAAAAGTACTCTTTTAATTTCTTGTACTCTTAAACTAATAGAAAATACTTGATGGCTCTCTGAGGTGAATCATGCAGAGATTCCTGTTACCCCAAAGTTTTTTCCAGACTTTCAAAAACCTCAGTCAGACATCATCTACATTAAACTGCATTTATAGAGGTGTCATGGCCCAGAAAAATAAGCCATTTTCAGAAATCTTCAGATTTAGGTCTCAAAGTGGAATGATTGTTTTCAGAGGAAAAAAAATGTCAGCTTTCATTTTGTCATTATTCAAACGGGGGAAAATATTATAGTATCACTTTTCATTGTGATTCCAAATAAGAAGAGTTCTAATACCTACCAGCAGAGTGAAAGGCCACTGAATATTATTTTATTGTTGCCTCTTTGCTACAATGTTCACAGAATTTCAGCCATTTAGAGATGAAATGCAGCTTTGAAGACCTTCATCTATGAGCAAGCCACCTTCAGTCCACAACACATTTAGTATTAAACCTCTGCACAGAGCACAGCCGTGACAAGGGGGGCTTGAGATCCTTTCTGAATGCAGGTGTGAAAGCTCACTGCAACACCTCATCCTTTCAAGGTGAGTTAAGTAAACTGCTTTATGTTAGAAGGCTTGTTGTAACTTGCTGTCACAGGTTTGTTTTGGTTTATTTGTCTGTGTGCGCAGTTTGCTAGTTTTTCACCAGGAAATGGGTATGGGGGCCACAGTAATATTTTTGGAGAGAGAAAGCTGTTCACAGCTGTTCCCCCAGTCTACTGTAGCTGAACAGTATAGAAAGGAGACCCCACTGCTGCACAGAGGTCCCCATCTGGTGGGTTAGACAGAGGCACAGCTCAGGCACCATGACCGTCCGGCCCCCAGCCCTGCAAAAACCACCCCTCCCTGAGTGTGAGGGCCTGTCACCAAGATTTGGGGAAAATACTCACAAAAAGCAACTGTCTTTCTCAGGACCTTAGGTGAGAGCCTGAAATGATAAAAGCAAGGCTAAGATTCACTGATTTAAATCTGATTTGTAGTGCCAATAGTTGGCACTGCTCTGAGAGGAAAGAAATTTTATTTAGTATTTGGGGAAATGCAATCTATGTTTTTTCATTGTGAGAGTACTTAATTTTAAAATAAACAGATCAGAATGGTTTGAGAAATAAGGTGAGAACATGCTTTCTGAATAAATAAACAGAGCAGAAGGGCTGTGACTTGCTGTGACTTTTCCTAATGGAATGCGATTTTGACTCTAAACAGCAAATCGGACTTGTCAGAAGATAAAGGTTAGCCTTGCTGTCAAATACTATCACTCTTTTGGCTAATGTTAAATATATCTGCTGCATAAAACAAACTATACAAGATGGATAAGAAAAAGTATTAAGAATACTCTCAAGCTATCTTTTGTAGGAGCCTGAATGCGACCAAGCACTCCACTAAAGAGCCAGTCTTTGTGGCAGCACTGAACCCTCATGAGGGTTTGTGAGTCTTGTGAATCTTAAATAAGTTGTTTTATTAGGAAAGAGACGGAACCTTTTCCATGTCGATGTTTTAAGTAATAGTTCTGAGAGTATTGCCAAACACACCTTTCAACAAATGAGTCACTAAGTACACCAGAGGTTGCTTCCTGCAGAACAAAAGGGAACCTGTGACATTTTAACTAAGTTTTACTTCTTCCTTTGGGCTAGACCCATGCCTGATCACAAAACACATTCACATCTATCATGCAAATTTTCTTTCTCACCATGATTCCAAGCAATATAACTTGTAGTTGTTTACATCAAGCTTCCACTTTTCTGAACACTGAGCTTCTCTTGACTTGGCTAGCTGAGAGCCCACAATGTAACCAATAAACTTCATTCCCTAAGCTATACTGACATCATCCTGGCTAAAAAAACAAGGAAGTAGGCTAATCAGAGATCTTCTGATTTATATTCTGTAATGAATACAAAGGGGCAGAAACCAAGGTCTTTTAAATGGAAACTGTCAGCAAAAAAGAAAACAGAAGAGAATTATTTTGGGAGGTGGCCAAGAAAGAGCAAAAAGGTCATGGGGGAAGAGGAGATACTAGAAAATGAAGGAATTATCTGAGACATAATATATACTACTGCAATATTGTCCCACCTGGTAATGTCATGAGCTCAAAATATTGTGCCAGTCAGACTTAAGAAAGGAATCGTGAAAAAGTATAAATAACTTATTTTTGATTTTGGGTCTGAATTTTGTAACATTTTGTTTTGGCCCCAAAGAATATTCACTTAGAGAAAATATTAACCAAGTTAAAAAAAAATTTATAGCTTTAGGTTGAAGAGAACTCTTCCACATCTATTGAGCATTCTTTTTCAATGTCTGTAAATATATTTATGAGGCATTTTAATTTCTGAAGTCAGAATTTTATCTGCTTTCAAAATTTTTGCACTTTTTTTTTTTTTTTTTTTAATTTTTAGAAGAAAAGTTCAGTCGGATCACTTTGAAACCTCAGCTCAATGTACTGGTGTTGTCAAAATATTTTTGTCCATAAAAGGGTCACATCTGCACTCATTTAAGGATAGGATTTACTGAAAGTAAAATTAAAATCCTTTGTTTCTAATGTAGGTTGAAATTCTGAACTGAGGAATAGCCCTACTGTGACTCTGGCACAGATCTGAGTGCAGGTACACAGCCCAGGAATCTTCCCCCACTAGGACACTTCACTGTTCCTTACACCTCTCTGCCAGGATCCTGCTGGACCATTATCTTTTCCCGTTCAAGTGCAAATCTTGAAGAGGTGTAGTGTGCTGTGGCTGAAGCCAGCTTTCCTCCATTGTGAAGGAGGACATCAGTCCTTAAGATTCTGTGTGACCAGAAGTGTGTCTGAGGGGGTATGAAGTGGGAGAGATAAACTTGCTCTTGTGACTCACTAATAGAGAAATTTCACTGGCAAGAGAATCACAGAGCACAGGATGGGTCAGTCTGGAAGGGACCACACTGGGTCATCTGATCCAACCCCCTGGTCAAGCAGGGTCATCCTAGAGCACACAGCACAGGATTGTGTCTGGGTAGTTCTTGGATACCTCCAGTGAGGGAGACTCCACTACCCCTTCGGGCAATGTATTACAGTGCTTGGTCACCTCCACAGTAAAGAAGTTCTGACTCATGTTCAGGTGGAACTTCCTATGAATCACTTTCTGCCCATTGCCTCTTATCCTATTGCTTGGCACCACTGAGCAGAGCCTGGAAACATCCTCTGACACCCTCCCTTCAGATGCTGACAGACACTGATAATGTCCTCTCTCAGTCTCCTCAAGGAGAAACAGGGCCAGCTCCCCCAGCCTTTCCTGAGGCATCTGTAATCATGTGGATCCAGGACCTAGGATTTTACAAAATTACTTTAGCTTGATTAAATAAAAGAGAATTAGTTTTTTTCTTAATGCTGATGCCTTCTGCAAGGTTTGTCTCTTGATGCAGATCCTCAGCTGTGCTAGTTGTTTTGCTGTGAAGTAGTCTCTCATTCCTTTCCTTCATGCCCTTAATGAAGTGGAGAAAAACATCTCTGCTATTCTCCCAAGAGATGCTCCTTGCACAGTGATGAAGACACCATAATTTTCTTTGTAGGTAGTTGACACAGATCTCAACTGGCCCTTTTGTCACTTTTTCTTTGTCACCTTACCTTTTGCATGACACAGGATGACCAAAACAAATTAAGCACCTCAACACCCTCTTTGGAGAATAACAGATTTTTCAGCAGGGTGAGCAATTTTCTTCTGAGCCTTCTCACGCCAGTATTTGGGTTGAGCTGCTGGAGGAAGACTGGCATTCCCAAGGGTACAGACTGGTAAGCACTACTCCTGTGGCCATAACTACAAGGATTGCCTTCTCTGACAGTGCAGTCAGCGAAAGGAAGAATGGGGCATACACGTCCTTAAACACATCACACACACTTTTGGCATTGAATGTGAGAATGAGGGTCCTGGAGAAAACTGCCAATACAGGAGTACAAAGAACTCTACTTTCAAATGAAAAGGGAAAGGCAAGGGGAAAAAAGGAAAAAAAAAAAAAAAACAAGCTAAATGAGTTGTGGGAAGATGCAGAAATATAAATCATTTTATCCTTTTTTTTTTAAATCATATTTGAGCCAGAAAATGGTGACACCAACTATAAGACTTCGACCCTAATGGAAGCAAAGTATTAAAGAAAATCAACTGATCCAACAAAAACCAGTGAAGCTGCTATTGTAGGGAGTTTTAATATATTTTGCTTTGGCCTGAAATCAATAATCATTTGGAAAGGAAGATTTCTTACCTGGTTGATAAGACAGCACTGCAAACAGCTGTAACAGCTGAGGGTTAGGCATTTTGCAACATGCTATAGAAGACAAAAATGTACACATTATCATAGATGTTCAACAACTGGAAGTACAATTTCTGCCCAAACCAGCAATAATGGTGGATTGTAGTAGCAAAACTGACTGGACAGTGAAGCTGGATGTGCAGTAATGCTGCAGAGTGTTAAATGATTCATTTTTATAATGGTTCCACCCACAGAAGTTACTGATTTAAGCCTGATAATAACCCTCTTTCACACTTGTGCTATGTTGCAGTGAGTATATGGTATGCTTCAGGAAATGCAATCATTGCTAAGATACCCACACACTATCTGCCAAGAAGATACGTGATCTGACTCCCAAAATTGCGAGAAAATTCAAAGCACTGATTTGAGAAGAACTGTAGTAAACCATTGCGCATTCATAAGGAACTGTTAATTGCATCATGTTTCTGAAACTGTTTTACCCGTTTTACTGATGGAAACATTTGTTTAGGTTTTATAGGCAGTCAGTCTTCAATTCTTATTTCTGGCACTCTGCAGTACCATGCTTGATGTTTATGGCTCTTCAGTGTCATTTTAAACAGTCTCAGACTCAGCTGCTTATAGTGAGTAGGAAAAAAATGCACCTCACAGAGCCGCCTTTTGTGAAATACACAGGCCAGTCAAGCAGTGACTGATACCAGTTCAAATGTGCTATTAGAGAAGT
Source organism: Lanius collurio (assembly GCA_020086605.1). Lineage (NCBI taxonomy): Eukaryota > Metazoa > Chordata > Aves > Passeriformes > Laniidae > Lanius > Lanius collurio. The sequence continues at coordinate 43,506,842 of JACBWW010000001.1, forward strand.
AGCTTCCTGACTTATTTTCTAACACAACAAACAAATCACCTAACAAAGCCTTTCTCATTATTCATTTATCTGTCACAAGAAAAACTTTCTTGCAGGCAAAGCCTTGCTATAAAGTTGCTTGAATTCATCTGTTAAGGAGAAACAAAACTCTAATTCAAAAGTCTTTAAGTATCTTTCCATTTGCATGACATCTTTATTGCCTTCAGGTTTATTGAGTGCTGTAATCTGAAGGTACTGTTTTGTTAGCTTTGTGAGAGCTCCAGACACAGTCATGGAAAGGTTTTTTCTGTACTGTCACTGACACACTTGCTGTCTTGCTCCTGGGAGGTGTACGGAGGGCTTCTTACTCAGCCCACATTTACAGGCACCCGTTCATGTACTGTGTAAACCCTCTGCACAGCACTGAGTGCAGCGATTCCAGATATCTATGATTTAAAGGTATGGAATTTTTTCTTTTTACTTACAGGAAAGCTTATAAGAGCTGCCAAATAAAAATACACAAATAAAGAAAACAACAGTCTATTTCTAATAAATAACATCTGGGCCGAGCTGCATTATAGAATTTTAATATTAAAATTTCAGTATTTGCAGCATGTATTGAATGACATCAGTCAGACTACTCTCATCAATCTTTTGAAAAATAAAACAAAACTAAGTCATAAAACAACATCTTGGGCTAGTTATAGCATTGCAACTTTTCTGTATTACATCAAATCAGACAATGAACTCAGAACGTGAGCTTGCAACATTGTGCTATGTGTGGAAGTCCTTCATTCTAAATAATCAGGAAAAGATAAGTAGGTTCCAGCAACTTTTGGCTACGCTACTGTGTGGTCAAAAGTATGGGTTGGCTGTGATAGGATGTATCAAGGCTGAGATTGTCTTTATTTTTCTGATCCCATGCATCAGCCTTATCCATTATTACTGAACTTACGTTCTCTGAACCTGACTTTTTCTGTCCAGTTTGACATCTTCCTCTTGTCAGTTGGAGATTTCACGCTCCATTGAATGTAAGTATGAGTCTTGTGTGTTGCTGACAACTTTCATTCCATATCAATAGATCATAGATGTGATGATCCATCCAGCAGAAATCTTCAAGGCCTGAGCAGTTGGGTGCTTCAGTACTGCAGTACTTAGAACTTACAAATGTGCAGAATTTTGGGGTTTTTTTCAAGCTGGACTTGCACCTGCTCTTGATTTGTAAACAAAACTAAAAATGCTGTTGCAAAAGTCCTTCCCAAGCTGCTTCTTGGGGGAATTTTTCAACTTCCATCCTCCGTGTACTAATTCCTTTCCTGTTTGGTACAAGTAAGATAATTCTTTTTTCAATCCGTTTCATTTATATCTCAACTGTACCAACAACTCTTTTGTGCCATTCAGAAAAGAGCAACCATTTATTTCTCAGTGTTTGTGGTTTGGGAGAGGGAGGCAGCTGGATATACTGTATGCTTTGAGAAGAACTCTTTACATATCCATCAAGTATTTATGTTATCACATATCATTGATGCCGGTGCAGGAAATATGGTCCTATCTGATTTTTTTTTTTCATTTATGTGGGAATAGATCTATCAATCTCCCTTTTATAACATATTATACTGCCCCTGTCTTTCCATGTTATTTATTCAACATTCAACCATGTGGCATAATGTTCAGTAGCCTCATCTTCAGATGAGCACCTTGAAACTTAATATTAATAATTTTTAAGCTGGACCAGAGATAACAATCATATAGGATAAGATAATTTAATTTCTTTAAATCTCAGCTGGCTATCCTGAAGGCAAGTTCTGACAGAATCTCTTTGCATTTTCTGCTTTTTCCTTTACGTTTCATTTTTCTTGTTTGCTTCTTTTTCACATAGGCCTCATAAAAAATGATTATTTTTAAGAGCAATCTGAGACACTTCAATAGTAGGCTCTCAACAGGGATCAGTGACATCTGAGTAATTTCTTCCAGCTTTGGCTGACATGACAGGGATATGACTGGCAGAGAACTAAAGCAGTTGCTAGATAAGTAAATCACTAGATAAGCAAAAGAAGAGAACATGGTCTCTTTTTTGGACTGGAAATTCAAAAGTCTATAGTTCTGTCAAAAAAACACCAGACAATCTCATAAGTTCCATTCCACAAGCAAAAGTGTGTGCATATATAACCCTGAATGATTAAGATGATCAGCTGATTTGTTCCTGTGTCACTCTTACATCACTGCATTGTAATTCTAATAAATGTTCCTTCCTCTTTCTCTTGCTTCTTATCACTTACATCAGTCCTGAGGTACAGGAGGTTCCTGCTAATTGACTTCTCAATATACAGGTTCTCCATCCCTACCACCAATAATTTATGGGTGATCTCTGTATTTTTCCCTTACATTTAATTCTCATTAATTTTAATTAGACTAAGCTCAAACCCTTTAGCAAAATTTATAAGAAAAAGGAAAAGAAACATAGCATGCTTGCCAGATGAATTTTCCCAGAGCTCTCACAGCTCTAATTTACACTACAGACACACCAGGATGTGGTTGGAAGAAGCCTTGCGTTTCCTGCTTGTGCATGCTTTGGATGCATGACCTCAAGATGTCAAAAAGTCAGTGGGTCATGGGGACAAGTCTGGCTTTGTGGGTTATGCTTTCTGGCTTGCAGATATGAAGCACGTAAATAACTTTTGAAGATATAAGATTTAGTTTAAACAGCTCAAGAAGTCACTGGATTTCCTTTTCTGCTCTGAAAAAGACTTAAAATATTTCAACCTAAAACTTCTTGATTGCTTCAGCTTTTCATTGGGTAAATATAACAACAGGGAAAGTATATCATGAAATGACATACTAAAATCTGGAAAAATAATTTATCAGCATTTAATTTTTTTTAGGAATATGCCTGGCTGGTGAACATCCCCCACAGCTAGTTTTTTAGCTTTGTCCTTCCTTTTCATTACATACCATGAAAAAGTGAGCTCTGTTCAGTTTCTAAAATGTATTGAGCTCTGCAGGGGTGAGGAACCTTGATCAGATTTAACCCTGGTGGCCTGCCATCCGGATTAGAAAGAGCAATCTTAATGGGTTGCAGGTGCAGCAAAACGGCATCATTAATGTGGTGGAAGAGACCCTCAGGGGGTCCTAAAAGTTTCCTATGAAAATCCACCATCACATTAAAGGACTGAGATTATTTCCTTGCTTTGTGGAATCACATTTTCAGTGACAAGAGATGTCTCACAGGAGTACTTCTAGAAATCAGGATCTTTTGGTTTATCAATAACTTGACAAAATATCTCATATACAGTTTCCCTGCAGGTGTTGGAATCAAAGAATTTTTTCAGGATCATCTAGTCCAATTATTATACAGAGGCATTTCCACAAGGGCATGTCTGCAGTCCAATGAAAAAAATACACCCTCTCCTGCACCTAGGATGTTAGCAATAAGATGTGAGAGAAAGATGAGGGAACATTTATTAGAATTGCAATGCAGTGATGTAAGATTAACAAACACTAGCAAATGAGTTGATCATCTTCACTCTTCAGGATATGATAAGAACATGTTCTTGCTTGCAGAATGGGACTTAGGAGAGTGTCTTATTTTGACAGGACTACAGACATCTTGCCATGGAAATGTTCCAATGAACCAGGACATTTCAGACTTTCCCTGTCCTGCCTTAAAAGTTATATCATACTGAAATATGACTCCAAAAATAACCCACCCAGCAGGATAAATATATTACAGGGGAAGAAACCTCTGAGGAGATCTGATGGACAAAGCATACGGCCTCTTTGACTCCAAATATAATTCCAAAAGGCCTCTTTTTCTCTTACAGGGAAACCAAATTAAATGTATTTCCTGTGTTTTCAGTATTCCCAGTGTCACACTTGTATTTTGGAGATGAAAATAGAAACTTTTGGGGAGATGCAGTTTTTGAAATGATGATAGTATGTCATACTTAATGCCCCAATCTAAATTAGCAGTGACCATGCACCTTGATTTTAGTAAATGGGAAATTACCATATGAAATGTCTAAGAGATTGTGGTCTGCTGAAGCTCACAGCCTGTTACTGTTCTGACTGCTTGCATCAGTTGCTATAATCAGTAGCCCCGAAAAATATACTGAAGACTTGATTGTGTTAATTATCGTCTTTCATACACAAATTCCTTTTAGCCATGCCTGACATACACTTGCAGTAGGTAAATATTTACCCTGCTAAATGCTCTTTACCCAAAAGTGAAGGCCATTGGATGCATTCACATTCCACAGCACTTGGCCTCTCCTAGGCCCTGTTTGGCATCCTCAGGCCATTAGACAATTATTATTTTCTGTGTATTTTATTCAGTTCAAAGGATCTGAAACAGTATGAGGACTGTGATGGAGCATATCAGCATTACTGTTTTATACTGTTAAGCCCTGAATGTGCTGGAGATGACCGGGCACAAAGTCTCCTAGAAGACTACAAATACAGGACTCTGTAGTCTTAGCCACAGTGCTTATTTGTAGCTATCCCTGGAGTGAGATTGCCCCAGAGATGCATTTGGGGCTTGTTTCAGAAGAGATACAGCTGATGGACTCTAAATGGGAGCTCAAGAGTGAGTAAGATTTGCACAGTGCAGGCAGGCAATGATGAGGACCAGAGGACAAACTGCAGACCCAAGAACCACCTGGCAGTAATGCACACAAACATACATTTGTTGAAGCCCTGATACTGGCTGGACTTTTTAACACTCATCAAAGCTATGTACTGTTTATGTTCTTTCAGACTAATAAAAAAGTTGCAAAGGAAAGCCTTAGGGACATAATCTGTTTCCTCACAGATCTCAGGGATACTGGATGGCTGCATTGGGACAGCTTTTCTGTGAACAACACTGTAATTGACTTAAATGTAAAGGATAAGCTTGCACCAATTTTTCACAGAAGCAAGTTTCCTCATGGACAGGCTGTTCAATGATTAATTGCTGATAATGGACTAAGATGCTTCTTATATTCCTTTTAGATAATACTATGAGTATCAGTACATGCATGGAGGGGAAAAAAACCCAAAAAACCCACCTAGAATCAGCAATTAACACCACCTGATCCAGCCTTATCTTTTATCTCTTCTTAAATTTTAATTGTTTAAACCAAATATAATTAGATCTGTATACATTACTATTGGGGTTTTTTTATTAGTTTTCTTTTTTGTTTTCTAAAATGATCACCTTCATTCTATTTAAAAAGAACAGCGAGAACAAATTTGCCATTTATTTATTTTTCCATCTAAGTATCTCCTGGCACAAAGAAACCCCTTTTATTTGCTACAGGTATTCTCATACACACAGATTTCCCCTCCAGCTGCACTCTAGTGTTTAGACTGCTTGAGTGAGCAGTACTTTTATGACTGCATTCTAATACCAGCCATCAGGAACAAGAGGGTGGATTTTGACAGTCAACATCAGGAAATGGGACTGTTCAGAGTCAGTTCTGCTCCCATCAGAGCAAATTAATTCCCTTCATCACCACTGCCTGGCTTCTCTCACCACAGAGGTCTCCAGGGGTTTTGCCACTGACAGCAGCAGCAGAGTAAGACCCAATGTAAGCTGCCCGGTTTAGAACACCTGTGGATCTTGCAGTACTAGCAGGGCATTAATAAGTGTCCCATTGTTTCAGGGCCTTCCACATCAATGCTACTCCAAAGCCTTTAAGCCATTTGGGGTCTTTATACAATGCCAGTTACATATGGTTTCACAAAGTCACATACTCTTTATAAGAGAGCCTGGCAGGATCCACATTGATCTGGTGCTTTCTTTTATTTTTAACTTTGTTTTGGTCCAGTTTGGGTCTTACCTGTTTCAAACTGAAGTGGATTGTGATGCGGTATCCAACCTGACTGCCAAAATCAGAGCATGGGATCTCAACAAAAACTCACTGTGGTCAAGGATGAGTTTGGCATTAATTCAGTGGGATTTGGACCAGACACTCTTGAGTTTCCTCTTTCATGCTCAAATTTTGGATCTCTGTAATGCCTATGACTTCTTTGGAAGGTACCCTGATCTGCAGGAGAGAGAAGAGAAAATTTTTTCCTTTTGTATTTTTCTTTAAACATTTTCTCTTACATTGTTTCAAATCCTTTTGATTTATAGATCAGCACACACCCAAAAACAGTCCCTGGAAGCGACAAGCATTCAGAGGCTTGTTTGCACAGCTTTAGACCAAAGTCTGCTTAACTGTGAAAAATAACATTTTTGTAGGCTGTTACTTCTTAAAGTAGTAAGCTGGTGCCTTCTGGAAATCTTTGAGGAATAGTTTGTTTAGGAGTGAATCTGCTTAGGTCAATATACAATCTTACTTTTCTGGTCTCTATGCGCTAACAGTCTCAGACAACACAAGCAGAAAAGGTACACAAACCTATGAAAAAAAGCACAAAGAAGAGAAATCTTATTTAATTATTAGAATTCATTCATGGAAAAAAGTCAAATATTCATACAAATTATTTAGCCTTAATAATCTGTTTTCAGAAAGAGACCAAATGTCTGAGAGTTTTTCAACTGGAGTGGAGAGCAATTCAAAATGACTTTTGCATTATGAAGAAACAGCATTTTTCTCTTGATGCAAATAATCTCTATACAGGCATCAACAAATAGATGGCACGTAGACTAGAAGAATTGATTAGAATTTGGCCAACAGGCCCTATATCTTCTAACACTTTCCTCCTTAGGAAACTCAGATTTCACATTACTCTCAATCAGATTTAAGATGTAACAGGGGCATAATGTGAGGAACTAATTCTGCAAGCCAGTGAAGCATTTCTATATGTGAGGAGACTCTTCTTGATGTAAAAACTTGCTGTCCCTGATTTTATGGCTGCCCCAACACTTCTACAAGTGGCTTGGTAGGTACTACAGCAGACTTCATTGCTGTCAGTGGCCATTTGATCAGCTGGGAACACGTGCATGTGGAGTAGAGGAAAATATTCTTGAAATTGCCTTACTTTAAACTTTGAAGCAGTCTGACATTCAGACTCTGCTTCTCATGTTTTTTACCACAGCTAGTCTTATGCTAAATCTATCTCAGTGTCAAAATGGGTTGATAATCTTAGCAGTGGAATTTCTCTCCCATTTCACACACTCCCTACTGAATTTAAAACAAAACCCTCTCTAACATTTTCCTGATTTCCTTCCTCATACTTAGTCATTGAATTACAAGTTTCATCAGGACAAAAAGCACATCACTGAGAATCATATTGATCAGACAATTTCATGTTCTTTCACTGCCTGCCCAGACCAGACAGAGTACTGAGAGTTTTACAAATTCCCTGCCAATAGTTTTTAACCATCACAGTTTTGTAATCATAAGTGATATCCAAAAGCTATGTCAGGAAACAGCCTCCTATTATGCATTGTAGAAACAGAAACAAGTAACAAAATGCATGTATGTAACTCTCCATTGATCATTACTCAATAACACATCAACTTTTAGCATTGCATTTTATGAGAGTTAATGAATTCCAGTATGAATTGAATGAAACTCAGCTCTAAGGATGTGGGAAAAGTCAGTGTCTTAGCTGGGTACTGATGTTTCTACTTAGTTTAATTCAGCTCTTAGTGAAAATCTCTTGTTGAAGTCAATGAATATTTAACTCAAAAAACAATTGAATAAGGACAAAGAACCAAATTCAACATCCATTTGGTTAAATGTCTTTTGGCTCCAGAACAGCAGAATTGGGCCTTAGGCAACACTTTCAGAAAAAAAAAAGACCTGAAAAAAACTCAATAGCAGAATTCACGTATTTCCTATATTAACCAAACAATGTATTACTGCTGATGTCAGTTTCCTATGGGAAAGTTTGCAGTCACTGCTCTGCATGGGAGAGAACACTACAGAGTCACATCCATGCAATACAATCTACCTAAATATTCTCATTTTTTTTCCTTAACTACTGGTAAATTAAACTGTAAAAGAGAACAATTTTATAACAGCTTTCTATCAGTTTTGTCAGTTTTGAGAATCTCATCTCAGGACAGCTCTGCTTAACCTTGTGTCAATCAGGCACCTCTGCCTCATTTCAACTTGTACATCAATATGCTACTATAGGACAAATCTTTAAGCTGATCACTGCCTTCAGGGTGAGCTTAGACTTCAAATAATATAAATACTTCCTATTCAAATCCTGTCTTTATTTCCCTGAAAAAAGCTGAAGCTAACAGTATTGATACCTAATATGTCCTTTTTTATCCAGATGTGAATAACAAAAACAAAATTACTCCACACCCTGAGGAAAAAAAAATTACTTGTTTACCTTAAAATAACTTTGTCATTTTTGCTTCCTTAAGATGAACATGTTTTGTCTGCTCAACAGAAACAGTTAACTGAAACATGGAGTCCTCTCCCAGCGCTTTTCAGGTGAGCAAATCTCAGACCAAAGTCCATATGATATTCACCCAAAAACAAAGACATACAACAGGAAAAATGCATTTGAAGTCTGTGTGCTGTGTGTTTTGGAAGAAGTTTGCCAAACAATTAGGAAAAGAATTCGGCTTCCTCATAGCACCATGGAAATGTTCTCAGACACTGGATTGGTTCTCATTTGGCTTCAAAGAAACACTTGAATAAGCCCCATCTTTTATGGAATAATGTTTATAGTGTAATTTTATCTCTTTTTAGAGATACCTTTCTTTGCCAATGTTACTTTTAGATAGGATGATTAATATTTAAAATCACTTAATTTTCACATCTTAACCCACTTCCAGAACCAGTTACATGTACCCTTTGATGTATAAAGGAGTTAAACACACCACTGCAGCATTCTCCTGAAATGAAGATGCTAGGAACATGAAAAGGAAAGTTTCTTTCTCTTTTATTCTCCCCTTTTTGAATGAGCAACTTAAATTTCTCAGCATGGTTAGCCTCATGTCTGAGCACCTAGTTTTTTAAGTACTTCATTTCAGTTTGTCCAAGCTACTTTTTTTTCCAGCAAGGTGTCAGTTATGTTAAACTTTTGAATCAGTCATGCTGGGAATTTCCACATGCAGGGAACAATATTGTGCAGAGGCTGCTTGCCATTTGCCAAGCTAAACTTCCAGTTGCTTGCGAAAGTCATGTTACATAATACTTCCCACTTTTAACATTAGAAAAAAATCACTATGCAAACAGGTGTATTTCTCCTCTTGGTTTCACACCTAGCTCCCAAAAGCATTAGTGTATAGGTGAGAAGTTGTCAAATGGAAAGGGTTGTTAGGGGAAAGAAGTCTTTACAAAGCCCCTCTGGATGAAACAGCAGAATCACTCCATCTCTCTCTGGGTACAAATGGATTAAGTGGCTGTAGATTTCTAGTCCCACTGCTGTCCCTTGCTGCACTGTGATAGAGGATTAAGGAAAAAAATAGGAGTTATATCCCCCTAATACCAATGAAATATAAAATCTGTATGTGATGGGGTGGGCAGATTGGATAAAAACCTATTCAAATTTTCTGCAGCTTAAATATCTGAAAAATTTAATTAATTTAATGGGCAGGGCTAGCTTCAGATTTCTGAGACTCTTCTTCCATTCACACATCTACAAGAGACAGACAGTTGCAAGACAACTTTAAAGAGCATGAAATGCTTTAATTGCTGTGAATGGAAACATCAGAAGAAAAACATTCCTAAAAGCATTCCTTGCAATACCAAAAGAGATAAGGTTGAAGAGTAATCTAGGACAACCTACCTAAGCTTTCTAAGATAGGCTACAATTTGCTCGTGTTCATATCCCATATTAAAGTGGTCTCATGGACCAAAGCCATACTACCAAGGAATTTTTTAGATGCCAAAAGATATCTAAAAATGTGATTTCTATTAAGCAAAATGCATGCTGAGTACCATTACACATTAGCTACCCAGACAGAAATTTGGGAGAAGTGAATCTTCAAGTCTCTCAAGCACATGAGCTTTGACGTAAATGTTAAGGAAGCACTTAAGTACTTTTCTTAAATCTGGCACCAGACCCCCCTCCTTGGTCTAATATCTATCTCCCTTGCTGAGATATAAAGTTCTTTATTTATGATTAGAGATAATCTCTACTCTGGAAAACTAAGCAGGGGTTGACCAGTACTGCTGGTTTTGACACAGCCTTGACCACTGGCCACAAATGTTGTTGTAATGTCAAACTGGGAGGGTAGTATGACATAGGGATGAGCTACAGGTCTTCCAGATAGTGCCCAAGTACAATGCAGGGGCCATCAGTCCTGTAGAATGAAGGACCAGTGTGCATGCCAGACATCCTCCTCTCCTGCAAGCCCAACCCAACGGACTTCTCACCTGCTTGCTCTCCCCAGTACTCCCACAGAGCCTACATTTCCTCTCACATGATAGGGAGTAGATGCACAGCAGTTTCTTGCTATTAAGACATCATTTTCCTGGGGTGCACGACCACATATTTTATTTCAAGTAGAATAAATTCAAACATGTGACACCTCAGGTTTACAGGGGCCACATGTGGTACAGGGTTGAGTGGTAACTTGTACACATAAAATTTAATCTGTGTTCAGCAGTAGAAATGTAAGTCCAGGTCCAAGTGCCCCAAGGACAGAAGAACAGGGTCCTAAATGGTTAGTCCAGACAATGCAATTCTCCTTTTTGTAAAAGAGAATAATCATTCTCAAGCTACTTAAAAAGCTTTTTCTACAGACCAGGCGGCTTATTCCATAAAATCTGGACTGTTTGCTTTTATTCAGGTGCCTAAATTTTACTTAACAAGACATTTATTTGCCTATGTGTTATTCCAGATTCACCCTGGAGACCTCTTGCATTGAAAAAATGGTGGTATAGCTGAGAAATACAGTAGAAGGTGAATGAACATGGTAACAAATGCTTTTATTGCAATGGTGAAGTTAAGAGGCAAAGATTAATTCTACAAAAATACATCTTAATGCTGCAATATGCTTATAATTAATTATTCTAAATAAAAAGTCCTCACATGAAATTCATTAGGCAGTTGTCATCCTTAGATACTGCATTTCCCTCCTTCATGTAAAGGTAGTACAAAGAAGGTGTGGAAAGTTGCAATATTTTTATATCAGGGATATAACTTGACTATCACCCCTCAAAAATTGAGAGTTCGGAGGAAAATAAGACTATGCCAAATAAAATTTTCCCAAAAAATAGAAATGGAACATGATTACTGTTGTTTGTTTCTCATTCTGTCATTCTTTCTGTAAATTAATAGTTACATTTGAAAAAAAATCCTCCACTATATGTCTTAAAACTACTAGAAGAAAACATCCATAGCATATCTGAAACTCTATTAACACAAATGTAAAACAATAGCATATTTTATGCTTCTTTAGCTTTGCTTAGGCTCAGTTACATTTGTCTGGAAAAAAAAATAGAAAGATCCAGGAGTATTGAACCCCTTTGCTTGTGGGATGACTTTTAATAGGCAAATCCAGTTATGTTGATTGCAAAGCAGAAATTCTTGTACACTGCTTCAGTGAAAAAGAATAGCGCTAGCAAATACCTGCTTTCAGTACTTTTGAGCACTGTAGCACCATGAGATGGTAAATCAAGTGTGAAAATATGCAGCAGTTTTTAAAAGCATCTGAAAACTATCATCAAGTTCAAAACTGTGTGGCTGCATAGCACAGAGCATTGCACCAGAACAAACACTCTGCCACTTCAGCTCGGTTCAGACAATGCTAAGTAGGTAATTTTGTCCAGACAGACCTACTGTTACCTCGGGTACTGACTGTATGTGCTGTTCTGTCTTCATATTGGGTTAGAAATGGTCTGCTGTCTTGAAGCCAGTGCAAACCAGCCTAAAAGAATAAAGCCAGCATGTATATCACACTCTCCAGTTAACTTTGCAGAGTTGGGATAATGAGTCTGTGCCTGATCTGGATTAAATCTGCACAATGTGGTAAAATATATTAAGGAACACAGATTGTTCAACAAGTTAATTTGACTGAAAGACACTGTAGTCTGCTCATGGGGAAGCTCAGACAGTAGATCTAACAGGGCCAGAGAGCTGTCAGGAGCAGGGAGAAAATGGTACCAAGACGTTTTCTTGTTTCTCTGTACCTGAACTGCTCTAAAATCCATCTGCTTCTCTGCATTTTGATGTGATCACTAGAGGCAAGACTCTGACTTATGAGTCACAGTCATTGTGATCACTGTGAAGCCTTCCCATGCCCACTTGGCAGCCTCTCCTTTTCCCATGTGTGTTCTACTCCCCACAGGGAGGGCTCAGGTCCTTATGAGCAGCAGTGGCACACAGAAGAATGTTTATCATTCGTGAGTAAGATCAGCTAAGCTAAATGTGCAGTCAGAGGAAGGGCCATGCAAGTAGCGTGTGACAAAGAGATATGTAAAGTTTCACAGTTTTACAGTGGTCTCATTTTAGTCTTTTTGCGCTTGTGGATCAGGACTCTTAGTGATTCAAATGCATACTTGTTTCTGGTAAGGATTTCCATCACGTCCTCCTCCTAAACATACCAAATTGATGTTCAAAACAGATCACAATTTCTTACAAACTTCTATATTTTTTTTCTCAGTGAGTTCCACTGCCTTTCAAGCCCTAAACATTCATTCAGCTATTTCCTGACACTTACTCACCTTTTTAGAGAAATAACAGAATAAGACTCCCAATGATGAGTGAAGGACTGCAGATAGGAGATCACTAAGATCAGTAGCTAAGGAATTTGAGGTATACCATAAGATATTAATCGCTTTCATGAATCTCCAATATCCTACCTTTGGTGTTAACATCAGATGGAGCAGGAATGGGAAGAGAGGCTACCTCTGTGTGATGGTGTAACTAGTGACCCTTTCTATACCTCCTTATATCTCTAACTCTTCCAACTTCTCTCAGTTTATCTCAGAGCCCTCCTTTCTCTCTTCCTGCAAAGAGACATGATACACATTTTTTTTCAAATCAAATTAGTAATTTTAGATCTTTGAATACAATAAGAATAATAAGTTAAGGTGAAGACCATCCCTATGTATGGTGGAGGAGACGGAGGCTGAGTTGTAGGAGAAGGCATGAGAACTAGTTCAGTAATCCAGGATCATGTCAAGGCAGAGAACTGGCTTTGGTTTATGAAACAGAAGTAGCCCTGGTCAGATGGCAGTAATATAGGTGTAGGGCTTAATCTGAAACACACAAAAGTGTGCAGGGCTCTTGCAGTTGTTTGTGGCATAATTTTCATATCAGATTGGACAGCAAAGAGCAATGTTTCATATGCAGTGACTTAATGGGATGAGAATGGAGCTGAAGAGGAAGAAGTCAGTACTGAAGAAGTCAGTATATGCTGAGGAGATGGGAAATTTAAATATGTGAGTAGAGATTAAAATGCTTCCTTTCTCAAAAGCATTAAACTTCTGTAGCCACCAGAATACAGTAGCAATTTTCAGACAGAGAATATCTCCATCTCTTATCAACCCTATGATCCATCCCACAATTCAATCACTCTGAAGAGGAACCTGAAACTGTCCTCCCTTAACTCACCACATATAGAACAGGACCTGATGGCTTCATCTTTTCAAAGCACTCTCCTTCATACACAACAGAATTCACAACAAAGCTGAAAATAACAAGATGTTAAAGTCTATTCTCTGCCTTCTCTTCTTACAGTGTGTTCTGTATGTTCACAACACACATATCTCCACCCTGCCTGCAAACTACACTGAACAGATGGTCCTTATGCCAGCCCAAAAATTAAACCTGCAGCTTAATCCCTAGAAAGAATCTGAGATACTGCGGTTCAGAGCTGACTGATGTTGTTCTTAAAAAGAAGAAACCACAGAGGCAGAAACACTTATAAAAATATCCACAGAAAAAAGAGGCAGAATCCAATGGACTGCAAAACCTTTCTGCTAAAGTTTTCTTTTCTTCATTCTTCTTTAGTCCTTTTCCATTATCACACGATGTAATCTCTTACCATCCTTCCCTTGCCTAGTATTCAACTAGCAAATCACACTCATCTTCACCTTGCTCCTGACAGTCCTGATGGCAAATAAACCCACAGCACAGCCTTGAAATGAGACTCACTAGAGAAACATACCTCTCATTGCTCCAAAATACTCACATATATTCATGAAAGCGTCAAGATAAGGTCAACCAGATGACCTTATTGGCAACCAGAGCTCCTGCAGTTTTCTACAACTAAACTGCTCTCTACAGCCAGAGAGATGACAGGTAATACAGCCAGAGGGCTTGCAAATGCTTTGCTGGCACTGCTGGAAGCAGGCAGATTAAGATTAAGGTTACCTAGAGGGGTCCATAAGAATGGGATTCTGCTTTGCAGTGAATCCTGGATTGAACCCACACACATTTGCATATCTTAAAATGAGTAGTTTACCTTTTATTAGATTATTTTCAGAGAGGAACCAAGCTGTTTAAAATTGAGTTTTATTAGGATGAGACAAAACAATAAGGAAATCTTGAGAATGTTAAAGGCTGAAAAAAGCTGAAGCACTAGCTGAGGTATTTTTAGACTTTAAGTTCTCCAGGGCAGCGATTGTCTGCTGTTGAGTATCATACAAAGCTGAGCATACTGCTAGCTCTAAACAAGCACATATTTTCTACTACTGAATATCTTCACATTAGATGAAAGTAGAAAATACTGATACAAATAAATATGAAGACAGAAATGTTTTACTTGGAGACAACATCTGTAAATCAAACTACACAAAAGGATTCCCTTTCCAAAATCTGGAATATATATGCAGCTTGACCATGCATTTCCACAACAATCAGTTTGTCATATGTACTCTCTGCTTACTGCAGACCGAAGCAAGCAAACTTCCAGGAAATAACTGCCAAAGTGTGAAGGCTGATAACTGGAATTCCAAAGACAAAGATTTTCTAATATTTCTGACTCAGGTCAAGCTACACTAAATTACATCAACTAGACAATACCATAATTGAAACAAAAAAGAAATTACCAGTTGAAATTTCTTTTGAAAAGGAAAAGAATTCCTAATCAAGAGTATGATTTTGCATTCCTTTGCACCTCAGGACATCACAATTGTGGAAACTGGGCAGCATGGAAAAGACTACAATTATATACAACAATTCTCTACTCATTTACATCAAAATTCTATTTTTCATGTGCCATATGCAAATATAAATAACTTCACAAGAGGTAATCATGCTCCTGGTGTTTTCCAAGATAATAATAGTTCATTCAATAATAGTTTTAAACTCCAGGCATTGCAAAACGCAAATGGGATAAGAGAATGTATTGTTTGGACAAAAAAAACCAAAGGAAGTTAATCAAAATCCTTACTTGACTACAGCTGTCTTCAGACATCAGCCTTGAGAGGTATTTCTAAACCACTGATTAATGAGTACACACCTGAAAAAAAAATACTGCCAAATTGTAATTTATTTGCTTAAACAACACAAAAGTCATTGTAGAAAAAGAAGGTATTGACATAGAATTTATGCAAAAAACCAGCTCTTCAAGAGAGCAAAGCTACTTTTATCTTTTATCCCTGCAGACAGGATGATTTCAAAAATGTTGGTCAGAAAAAGAATTCAGGTGAATTACAAGGAAAATAATTACAAGATTTGAGTTCTAAAGGAATCTGAAACACATATTTATACTTTCAGTAATTTGTTCAAGACATTTAAAAAGAATTTAAATTGAATATATAGGAAAGGAAAAAGCAACATCTATGAGGCCTAGGTTTCCCAAGAAAAATATGGGGATCATCAGACAACAGAAATATTCCCTGAAGTAATTGGGAAGATATTAGAAGCAGCTTGGTGGACTTAATTGTTTCACTGTGTTCATCCCCCTTCTTCTTGTGGAGAATAAAGAGAATAACTTATTTCTGAGATCCAGATTATTTCTTTGTGATAAAATGTCATCCCACTGAGTTAATTCCAAAGATTCTGAGGTTTTCTGTGAGGAAGAAAAAAAGGGGGAAAATGGGAGATTTTGTTACTCTCTTCAGCAGCTTCTTAGACACCTTTTGGTTTAGGCTATATCACACACATGTGTGCAGAGACACAAATCTGCTTTGGAGAGACACCTGAAGAAGGTCCATTAGCTGCAAAAAAAACTAGACCAGCTTCATTTGTGCTGTCACAGAGTATAGAGGGGAGCAGAAACCCTCTGCTGTATAGTGCTGCAGAGCCTGTGCAGGCTTGTACTTGGTGGCATGAGGTGCAAGCCTCTCCTGCTCTCTAGGAATGTGTTGACAAGTGGCATTGCAACAGTGCTCAGCATGGCTAAACAATTACTCCTAGAATTGCTGATTACAGGCAATTCTCTCTCAAGTAGGAAAAATCAATACTATGCTTGCGATAAGAAGAGGTCGTTTAAAAAACAACAAACCAAAAACCAAACACACAAACAGAAAACAAAAACAAAACCACAAACAGACAAAAGACCACAACAACAACAAAAATAACCAACCAGAACAGCAAAAAACTGAACCAAACCAAACCAAAAGAACAAAACAAAAAAACAATTTAAAACAAGCCCCTGTATTAAGAGCCAGGAGAAAATTGAAGTGATTTGTGTTGCCGCAGATGCCTCTTGTGGTACTCACTACCAGTTGGGTGTATGTAACAGTACCTACTAAAAGTGTTTTAGCAAGACTGTGTGGGAAAGAGGAGAAGTGGTGTCACTGATCATGCAACAAAAATGCCCTTTGGCTGAAATGAGCTAATTCTTTTAGATCACATTCTGACCATTAATTCTTTGGAGGTTACAGTTTAAATACCTTTTCCTTCACAATCTCTGTGTGCATATCCTTTGGAGAGGAAGTGGAGAAAGGCTGGTAAAAGACAGACTCAGAAACTGTAGCTTAGTGAGACTCCTCTGCCCTTTTGTGTGCCTGAGCCTTCATTAACTGAAAAGACTGAAAAGCAACCCTTAAAAGCTGGCCAGTGGTGCAAACACAGTTCTTTTGGAGAGAAATGGGAAAATCAGGTGATGAAGAATGATAGTGTAGTTATATAAAAATAAAAATAAAAAAAAAAAAAAAAAAAAAAAAAAAAAAAGAGGAAAAAGAACAAAACTAGATGAATCTGAAAGGTAGAAACTGATGTGGTGAAGTAAAAATGAACTATGAGAAATGATGGTTGAAACAGATGACTTCAAAACAGTCTCTGCATCTCTAAATTATGTGTTACTACATAAATATTTTAAGATAGTAGGAATGTGGTAGGCTACAATCAGGCAGGACATGGAAACGGATTTAGTACCCTCTATTACCCTTTCTTCCCTACTACTTGGGTTTAGATGTGACTGAACAGTTAATTACTTGCATTGCTGCCTTGGCAGACAAACCAAGGAGAATAATAAACTTGAAGCTTCTCCAAATTCTTCCATTTAGCATGTGATTGCTAGTGTAAAGAGCCTTTGCCATGAGACCCAGGTATAGTTTTGTTGGGGATGTCACAGCTTGGTTTGTCTGATTTAGTATTTCATGTTGTGAAATTTCTTCTACAGATTTAATTATACTTGGCAGTAATACAGTAAATGCATAGGAGTTGCACCCAAGCTACAGAATATTTCAAATTCATCCATGAAGCTGAAGATGGTTTTACTTTAATGCTCTCTATCAAACATTGTGATCTGATGTAAATGCTGCCTGCTGACAGAAAGGATGGTCCCATGTTCACCCAGCTTGCCTATTCCCACCATCATCAGCTGTACCAGAACTAGTATTTGTAGGATGAGTCAGTTCACCAAGCAGTTGCACAAATCTCAGGCCTACCCAAAGAGTAAGGAGAGCATCCAGTTGGGGGTGGTGAGCCATACTTATGGCAGATTAAAGTGACTAGTATCACCACAGGCTAAAACAATGTGCAGGATATTGCTCTCAGCCTGAAAGCAAAAACCTCAAACAACAGAAAAACTCAGCTGAGAGCACTGTGTGACCTTTCAAGTTAGCATGCTGGCAACAAAGTGTTTTGAAATGTGACCATCTGTTTTTGAATAGATAACTGGAAATTCAATTTATCATGCCCCAAGTTCCTTGACTTATTAGGCACTTGCCTGTTCTAAGATCATAAAGCTATATACAGTCAGGTCCCTTATTTTTGCCTGCAGCTAAGCACAAATTCTGAGAGTGAAAGAATGTCTCAGCTACCACCTGGATTCCTAAACACCTAACCCAGCACAGAAGGAAGCACAGCAGATCAGAGGCCCCTATACCCACTTCACTCAACTTTCCTTGTCTTTAATTTTTGACCCACAGCAAGATGTGAAGACCACTGATGATCCAAGCTGAGCTTTGTTTCTGTGTTTAAGTTCTTAATTACAGATGTTCATTTTTGTTGGTGCTGAAATGTTATTGGTATTATAACTTCTGTGTGTGAAAACAGAAAGTTCCCCTTTTTACATGTATACTGAAGTGTTGGGGTGGTTTTTGTCTACAAATGGAACAGCTATGCCCCATATCCTCTGAAAGAATTACTAACAATAACACATTACAGCGGATTAGAAAATAAGCTGAAGCCGAAGAAAAACTGTACAAAAGAGACAAGAAAAGCAGGGGCATCACAGCTTAAAAGAAAGAAAAGAAATTAGGAAAGAGCAAGATTGTTATAAGAATTTTGCCTGAGTGAAACCAAATGGATTTCCACCATATAATTCAAAGTTGAGTTTTATATGTCACGCTTAAACTGCTCAGAGCATTATTAAAATCTGTAGTTCAAGCTCTTGCTGTAGCTATTATTTTCAAGTGGAAACTAGAGATTTTTATAATTTCTTAAAATCACATCTGATGAAAATGCACTGTGTATGTAGTTTTGCCTATTAATAGCAAGAGACCTTATAAGGAAAAGAACTGAAGTACAAACCTCTATAATTTAAATTTATTCTGTTCCACATAATGATCTTGTCAAATAAAGCCAATTTTTTTTTTTTATATTTATCATGTGCATGTGTGTCTTCTTGTGCCGAAAATAGAAATATATCAATTTGTCAGTGTCCAAGGTCCACTCTGATCTACCTCTAAAATCTATCATCTTAGATTTGTCACACATTTTTTTGTTGCTAATAGCCAATACTCAGCCAGGGCCTGTTTACAAGCTGGAGGATCCTGTACCAGGTTGAACACTGCTGCCAGAGAGCAGGCAGGGAGTTTGGGGCCAGGCTGGGGTATGCTGAGGAAATATCCAAACAATATGAATCCACAATAGCCAGAAAGTTTGCAAGTCCTGTCTACCTCAGCCAGAGTGATGAAGGGGTCATAGGCAGAGATCACCCCAGTTTCTTCCCCCTGGAGCCTTCCTTCTGGGCTGTTATTACCAGAGCAGGTTAAAGAGCTCTTGGATACAAAAGATCCAAGACAGAAAGGAAATATGTTTCAGACTTGAAAGGAGACATTCCAGGCCTAGGGAACTGACTTTCTATTTTGATTCCTTCTGCCATCTGAAATAGCCATTCCCACTAATTCTCTTCAAATTCCTTCCAGGAGTCATCTGCTCAGTGGGCAGAGCCTCTCCAGCTGCCTAAAAAAATTGTTCATCCCATTGCATGAACTTCCCAGTCTTCCAGCACTCAATCATTCTCCTGAAACTTGGCCATTGTTTCCATCTTCACCCTTGCCCTGCAACATGCACAGATGCTTCCTGTAAAGCTGAGCACTTTTGTTGCACCCTTCAGGAATGTGTAGATAAACTGGCTTTGAAGAATTTCATGATATGCTTGCATGAAAGATGGTGCATAAAAATAAAGTGTTTCATTGTCTGACCAACTCAATCAGATCTAGTATTTTCACTTGTTATCACTGGAGTAGACAAAAGCCTCCTATTTGTTGTTTATAAATAAGTATACACACACCCACATACATTTGTGTGTATCTATGTGTGCATAGGTGTGAGCTGAGAAATATTTTATCTGAATAACTTACTGGTGGCTTTCCTGATGCATCAGATAAAGAACCCAGGATTTTATTCATTCTCTGAGGTGAAAGTTTTCTTTTCTCTGGGGTGAAAAAAAATAAAATGAAGGTAAAAGTACAACTGAACTGTCATCATTACCTCTTTTCCAAAGCTATGGGATTTCTCAGAATATGGCGAAAATTCAAAATGAGAGATAAACATGGGGAATATTTGGAAAATATTATAATTCTCCTCAGTACTGCTTCATATTTTTGCTTGCTTTTCTCACTGATCTTAGGCCTCTACTCATATGAATTCACCAAAGAATGATGCAAATATGTTGAATAGCAAGGAAGAGTTGATGACATTTTAGAAACATGCCAAATAACCATTTATTTTCCCATGTGAAATATTTAAAAACTCCTTTTTAATACTAAGTATTGGCTGTTCTGTTAGCTTCAGGAATGTCTCCAACAAACTGAAGAACCATTGTGAAAAAAACAATTGAGTGAAAGAATGAAGAAATGGATCATTTGAACTCAAACTGCCCTCATTTCAATAGCAGGTCCCAGGCCTTGCAGCTTTCTTTTTAAACAAACACAGTTCAGCAATGGTTTTTCACTTCTACAGAAG
The DNA here is from genome assembly GCA_020086605.1 of Lanius collurio. NCBI lineage: Eukaryota > Metazoa > Chordata > Aves > Passeriformes > Laniidae > Lanius > Lanius collurio. The sequence goes on from JACBWW010000001.1 coordinate 43,527,245, forward strand.
ACCACAGTTTTCCTTTCCACATTTTACTGGAAAAGTAATAGGCACGTCTACATTTCATCAAAACAATCATTTTGAGGAGGAGTATTCTTACATATCTAACACAAACAAAGTGTTTACAAAGTAAGAATGATTTTGTCCTGGAAAGAAAAAGAAAAGCACATTTTGACAGTATATCAAAATGACGGTGAAATGAGTTTTCTACTCAGTGAAGTAACTTCTGTACTGTGAAACCACTCATGTTTGGGTTAAATAGGTTTATGGAATGCAGAGTTCTCTCCAGGATAATACAGAGAAGGTTGATATCTAACAATTCCCTGCCACCAGTGATATGATACTATTATGGGTACACCCACAGCACCTGCATAAGCTCTAGCACAGCAGGATACCCTCTCACAGTGACCTTTTCATAATACTACACTGTATTTGCCATTAACCATGATAGCGTTGTTATGCAGCTGCTATGTTGCTGTCTTGTGTGGGTGGCTCTCTAAGGCTGGCTTTTTTAAGGGTCCTTGAAATCACAACAGGATAAATCTTCTTCAGGGAGAAAGTTCAACCACATTCTTCCAACAAAAAGAAAGTCTCTCCTATCATGCAGTCCTTGAACTCACAATTCCCTGTTCTTCTCCCTCCTGCCCTAGTTGACCCACAATAAACACAAAAAGTGAAATCTCAGGTTTTCAGAACATTTCCTGTATGGAACAGGAAGGGTTTTAAAGTCCCTTCCACATTCCCTGGTTTCATCACTGCTGCTAAAAGAGGAGCTAGTTCATCTCAGCACTGCGCAAACAGACACACTGAGCCAAGCTGAAGACATCCATTTTATCCTGTGTGAACGGCCTGTGTGGCCAACAGGAATTTTACACCTGAAAAAACATCTGTGACACCACCACTCCCCAGATCTGGACTGGAGGCAGGCCCGTGACTCCTTCACAATAACAGGAAACACTGTTGTCAACAGAGAGCAGGCTGTGCCAGAGCAATCTTTTCTATACATGCTCAATGGGGAATGCAAAGAACATTCCCTTGCAATGTTTATTTGGACAGCAAAGGGTGTGGGAGGGCTGTGACAGACTCTCATGAGAAGTAAGGTGTTTTCAGAGATCATTGTTAAAGCCTGAAATTCTTTCTGTCTCTTAAAATGCTTGGGTAAAAAGAAGAAGGTAAAAAAAAAAGTGCTTTGTGGTTTTTTTAGCATTACATCCCTGCTTGTTATGAAGCTGTGCTGGCCCATTATAAAGACTGTATTACACATCCCTTCCCTCCACTTTCACTTTTTCATGGAGCTTTTATTTTCACTTCTTCCCTCATCCATCTGTCTTTGTATGCTGGCTCTGCAAGTCACAGCAAAGTAGCTGTACCTCAATCCAGCCTTTCCTCAAAACACCTCTTCCATGTTGTCCTCCATGTCCTCCATCCCTCAGTATGCTCCCAGAGCAGCAACACAACTGTCTGCCCTGGGACCTTGGACTCTGTGTGGCCACAAAAATCTCAGTAGATATCTTTTCCCAGGCAACATAGTTGAAGGTATTCAAGGCAGTCTTCTCATCATGGAAAGATCAAATAAAGATATTGCTACAAATATTGATAGAATTAATCTCTGTCTTCTACCTCTGTTTATTCACCCACATTCTTCAATCTTATTGAAGAAGAAGAAATGTAAGAATCACTGGTCATGAAGATTAGGCACATTTTCTTTTGGTTAGCCCTTTTTTTGTTTCGGTTTGCTTTTTTTTTTTTTTTAATTAAGGGACTTTCTAAAATTATGAATTATTATTTCATGTCCTTTATGAAGAAGGTAGTTCAGCTGTCTTTTCTGCATGTGTTTGGGTTTGGCAGTTAGGCGAGAGACATCAATGTGTTATACAGCCTTCTTAACATTTAACATTCCTCACCAGAGCTGCTGTAGGCAGGTGCTGTAGGAAGTGCCCAACTATAGGCACAGTACACATGCCCCATTAAAGCCTGGATAACGTTCTGGACTAACCTTCCATACAGGGGTATATGTGGCCATAGAAATTCTCACAATGAGACTACAATGAAATTAAAAAGGAAGTAATGAAGTTTCTTTTTCCACAATCCATTAAGTCCTATGTCATTGGTTTGGCTACAAATAAATATGAAACATCCTTTTGGAGTATTCTGAAATAAGTGCCATCTCTAATTGCTATTCCCCCCTCATCAGACCTCAATGTGAATAGCTTTTTCTGTGAGGAGCTCTCTACTGGACATGAAAACTCAGATATGTTTTGGACCTTAATGAAGAAGCCTCTGGGCAAAGAAGAGGCGTAGAATTTCTGTAGTGCAACTTCTGTCTTGTTATATTTCCTACCAGGATCACCTTAATTGTCCCCTATATGTGGGAGCAGCAGAGGGTTCCTGGACTTCTTCAGGCTGACTGTGGGTTTCTTCTTGCTGTAGTTCTAAACAGGTGAGCCAGTGTGTTCTTTCACTTAGCTTTACATAAAAGTCTGAGTGCACCTTCTCTGAATTAAAAAAAATAAAAAATTAAATTGTCTTTCTCTATAAAATTCTCTGGGGTAGCTGAATGTAACCACTCAGACAAATCCAGGTACTTTCTGTGAATCTGAGATATTCAAGTACCTGAAAAGTCACTGCCTGCAGACAGCAGCACAGCAGTGGTTTTTTGCATTTCTCTGTGCAGAGGATGACCAAGTCTCAGACTTGCTCAGATATAGAGCTACAGCTCCTTTCTTTTATGTATTCTTCACTCAGTTACAGAAGCATTGACAGTGCACCGAAATTCATGCTGTGAAGTCTGACTTTCACTTGTCTAGAGACGTTCATATCTCAAAACAAGGCAGTTTAAGGTGCTTTTTGGTGTCTAGAACACCACCTTATGCTGTTCAGCAGGTAAAAAACTATTGGGAAGTAGGCAACTGGAATGTACTGATCTCTCTTTTCTCTTTAAGTTACCCAAAGCCCTTCTTGACCTTACAATCCTGGACATGACAACACCACAATCACAGAAACTACTTCAGGGTAATTCAGAGGCTGCTGTGTTAGCTGATGAGCTTGGGCATCATAGGAAATCTAAACACAGGAACATGAAGTCCAGCATTCTCTGGTTAACCACCAAATTTAGGCTATACTTGCACACACAAAATTCACTCTATTGTGAACCCACACACCAGGAAGCAATAAGAAAGTAATTTTTTAAAAAGTGCTTAAAGTAACTTGTTGACAATTGGTAGTCACTCCAGTCTGAATGTTGGCTCAAAAAAAAAAAAATGGGTAAAAAATACTAAGTAATAGACAACAGAAAGGCCAAATGGGTTATTCTTTGTGTGCACTAGGCAGAAGAGGTAAGGCTGAGTGCATCATTTCTGTCAGTCAAACTTAGCCTTGTGGAGAAGAGTGCACTTAGAACTCAGCTGTGGCTCCAAGCCTCATATTTGAGATCAGCTTGAAATTGCACTGATAGAGTGAGCTCAGCTCAGGGTCTGTACCAATTTTAAGGAGTATTAAAAAATAATAAATTATACCATTAAATGGTGCAAAATGTTCTCCTCTGCTATGCTGGGTGAACTACAAGAACCTTTTATGGAGGGGATAAACATTGGGATATAAAGGAAAAAAAAATTATCTTGCCGTTCCTGTCCATCTGTGTTCAAGTGGAGCACGTGTAGACCTGGGATACCATCAGGTGGGGGAAAAGCCTTTATTATGAGAAATAGAAAAGGCAGCAAGGTTTAACTCGTGTCATAAAACGGGAAGCCCTATCGAGTGCAAATTTTTCTTGTGTTACATATAAGATTAGCCAAATAGCTGGCCTAGAAACAAATATATTTTTAAACCAAGAGATGAAGTTGACCCATGAACAAATGGGTCTAAATTAGCTATGAACAAAGCTAAGCTGAAAATTAGGTTAAAGAAAAAGAAAAGAGTTGTTACAGTTACCAGAACTGTGAACCCCGTTGGCCCTTTTCTGACTGGTGATCATAAAATCCTCCCCAACCTCATTTTTCATTCTCCACCATGATCTCTCATCTCCATTCACATTTACCTAAACTGAGCAGCAATTAACAGACTAATCTGAAGTCATGTTTTCATTTGGGTACAGTACAGTGTTTCACTTAGCTTAAAATAGTTCATGTAATTTATTTTTCTCTTTTTTTCTCTTTTTCCTTACAACAAATATTTTAATGCTTTCTGCCAAAATTGAAATCTCTTTGTGGGCAGAGGTATGAAGGATCTTGCTCTCCATAAGATTTGTATGCTGTAATGCTTCAAGGAGTATAACTCTTTAAAATGTTTCAGGACAAAATCAGAAAAGTATACCTCACATCCTTGTGAGCAAAAAAACCCCAAAGGATGGTGCAGCTTAATGCTAGAAACTAATGCTGAACTTCCTCTTTATGGCATACTAATGAATGCTTTATAGTCTAGCTAACTTGGCCCTTTCATTCTATTTCAACTGCACAAAATGCATTTCAAATCAAAGATAGAAAGCCCCTTTAAAAAGTCCGGGGATTTACAGATACTAATTCTGTTTGGATTTTACCTTTTAATAGTGAGAAAAGGTTTGAAGTGTTATTGTCATTCCCAACAGGCTGCATCTGAAATGTTTAACACAGAAGTAAGTGTAGGTCTTCTGTAAAAGTTTCTAGAGCCAGAAAAATATGGGCAATATACCCACGCCTACTTCTTGTGTATTTGCTCATCGGCAACACAGACACATTTTAACCCATCTCAATTGCTAAGATGTCTCTCAAGTGAGTTCATACTCATTAATGATGAATTAATTTCCTCTGTGTGACTCATCTCTGTGGTTGGTGTGTACTTATCACAGACTGTTAGAATACCTACTCATGTAAACCACAAGACAGGAAAACCCTGTGGCGTGTAGAGTTTTAGCCATACTTCATGGATTTGGGAAATCACACTAGAAATCTCTTAGAAAGAGTTTCTAGTGGAATGTCCTGTGCTTCCAACTTCTGTGTAATAAATAAAAACCTCTACAAGACATTTTGTGATACTGTCTGGTGTTTTGTTTTGGCTTTTGCTCTTTTGCCTTTTGGTCTTTGATTATTTAGTTCTGAGGAGAGTAGAGGCTGTTCACTTTTGGGTTTAAGTAACTTTGTATCATTTTCTATTATACATCCCCAGCACAACTAGGAGGACATATGAAATTTGGGTTTTTTAAACCTAAGTGAACATCCAAGGAACCAATTTGTGCATATAGAATGGTTTTGTTAATTTTCAATTTTCCATGCCAAGAGTTGCAACATGCAGACAGACCACCAAAGACAAGGATATTTTTTCAGAAATACTTAAATTTTACTTTTACTTTTTTCCACTTAAATTTTACTTTCCCGATGGTATCTACCCAGAGGAAAATGTGAGTATTTATACTGTTGTGTTCGAGCATCTACCGAATAAAACATACTGATTCCAGGAAACAGGCATTTTTAACAGCACTCCTGATATTCTCTGAAAGTGTCTGAGCATAGTTTTTCCATGCACTTTATCCATTTCCCCAGTTTTCCTCAAAGGAGGCTAAAAAGTTGCTTGACTGTTCTCACAACAGGCTAAAGAAAAGTTTCTGGGACACAGCAACAGCATTATGCTCATTGAAGCTTGGCAAGAGAACAGATAACCAAGGCCAAAATTTCTCAGTCTGCTCAGGCCCTACCAGTTGCCTTTTAGTCCAACTGCCAGCTTTCTTTTTATCCTGCAGCAGTCCCAGGCTAACCAGTGAGTGTAGCAGGTTAACACTGGGATTTACAAGGCCTGAGATCATCATATAATTTTAACATTGCCAGGGTGTAATTTCAGAGATAGATAATGCAACAACATTTGCTCATTAAACTATCTGTTAGCTGGGGAAGAAGGCCAAAAATTGAAGTTCATTCCCAGGAGAAGGATCCCTTTGCACTAGCTGAATCTGACCCCAAGACCCACCAATAAAGATTCTAATGCCTGTAAACAGAAGTTTACAGAACTGACTGAGTTTTATAGATTCTTATTGGCACTTGATATGAAATTCTAGTAGAAGAGTTTCCTGGAGACGATTTATAAACATTTTTTTTCTTTTGCATCTTCTATGTTTTTAGAAGCTACACAAAATACAGTAACTAAGAAATAAAATATAACAAAAAGATTCATGGATGCATGCATGGTTGGACAGATAAAGTAGTTTGTATTTAAAAGAACTGGCAAATCAATTATTACAAAGAAGAACATACTGAATTTCTTGGGAATTTGCATACTTATGAGTGACTGGTAATATTTCTGCTATTCAAATATGACAAAAATGAGATATGGAAATGCTACCTTTTCCTATTGCTTATATTTTCATAGAAAGAAAGTAAAATATACTCATAACCAGGATGGAGAATTAATTTTACTATTTGTTTTATTTTTTTTCTGTTACAATAAAGTTACATTTTAACTGTATACACACCAGGAAATATACAAGTATTTGCTTAGCTGATTAGACGCATATGTAGTAGGAGTAAACTGTGCATGTCATACATTCCTTACTTTCTAGACAAGGTTTCGTAATCTACTTATAATAATAGTAGAAACAACTTTTGTATCTATGACCCATGATATACCTCAGGAATGTAGACAAGAACAAAATCTTGGACAATATGAGACAAAAAATAAATCTTCCTTGCCTTGAAACACCTACAGTCCTTAACCTGATTTTCTAGTATATATTTAATATGTGAGAGGTAACTGCAAGAATATTTAAAATTTCTGTTTGAGTCAAAATCAAAATGTATGTGCTTTTTAATTTGTTTACTTCTTAAATAAGTAATAATTTTGGACAAAATTAATTTTTTTGTTACCCAGACCGAACTCTGGATATTGTATAAACTATTGTTCCACAGAAACAGAGGATAAAATGAATAGGGGAGGGAGCAGTAACTGTACTTGGTGGAATAAATAGGCTTTCAAAGCTGGGAAAAGCTTTGTCTTTGCTTTCTGGTTACTCTATCTCATTGTTTACAAACACCAGATGTCTTAGAAAGACCTCACTTTTTGCCACATATTTTCTTTCCTGATGAATCATTACACACATTTTAACACCAAGAAAATGCCAGTTCTTTTGTTATTCTAAGGTTACCTTTCAGTAATCTCCTTTTAATGTGCTGCTGTAGCTCAGCAGAAAAACTGCTGGGAACTTGGGAGTCTACTGAATACCTATTTTTTAAATACTAAGGGGAAAAAAGTTTCACTGACGTAATACTAAGAACTTGAGAAATCAGTGTCTCTCACCTCTCTTTCCCTTCCCACTGCACAGACTATTAACAGAGCCATTTTGGAGATGCTGACAAAAACTCCAAGGTTTACAGCAGCTGGTGTGTTTGGAGACAGTACCCTGGTACCATCTGTGCCTCTCCAGTGTCAGCCAAATTAGTCTCCTGCCCAGTTGCAGAGTGGAGAAGAGGAGCTCCGAGTGACAGGGAGCCTGGACAGGTGGGGAGTAGGGCTCCAAGGGCAGCAGTAGAGTCAGATCCATGCCAAGGCTTTCAGCTTCACTATGTCCCAGCTGCTTTGATGGACAAAAGGTAATCTCTTCAAAAGACCTGATGGTTAGCTCACACTAAAATCTGCACCCTCAGAGTATGCTTTGTCTGCAAATATACTACCAAAAAAAGAGATTGAGGGACTGTCTGCTGGCCCATAGGGTTGGTGCCAGGGTACGGTCACCCTGGTCTCCTCTGCGTCCCATTGTCCATTGGAAATATCCCTTGATTTATTTCCTGTTCATGCCTGAGAACTGCCTGTGAGAGTGCTGCTTGATGCAGATCAAAACTGCAGGGGAGGGTGTTAACAATTAAATACCACAGGCAATCAAGCCTTTCTCTTAGCCCTGTATCATTACATCATTTGTGCCCCCACAAAGTCCACAGTTGATGTTATTCAGAGACAGAGAGAAACAATCTGTGCAATACTTTGGTAAGAAAAAACTTTTCTTTGATGGTAAAAATTGTCAAAGAGGTTCTTGCTTTACCTTAAGTCTGTCAGTGATACTTCAGTAGCAAGATTTGTCACCATTAGTGCTGAGACTCTCAAGCACTTGAACATGTGGGTAACAGTGGGTAAGAGGAGTGCTGAGAGATACCTGGTGCATTCATTTGATTTCTCACAAATGGGATGGGGCTTTTTTGGTTGGGTTTATTTATTTGTCTATTTTCTTGTTTGGGGGGGTTTTGTATATGAGGGGGTTTTTTGTTTGGTTGGTTGGTTTTTGGGATTTTTGTGGTTTTGTCTTAGGGATTTTTTTTTGTAACACCAAAATAATCCCTGTAGGCCACTGTCACATTAACTGATGATTATAATTTTGTTAGTTCCTGTTAGAATCATTACTCTTTGGGTGAATTCCAACTTGTGGTGAGCTTAGCCATTACACTGTAGGTTGCTAATGAAGTCATGTTTGAGGGCTAATAATGATCTGTGGCAGACATGTAGTGACTTCCTTGCTTACCAAGGACAGCAACTTAAAGCTTTGGGGGACCTACACTACTTATCACCTGAATTTTCATGCTTCTAGGGTTAGGATGCTGGGTAATACTGAATGAGTCAACAAATCAACACCTATAGTGACAGCATGATTCTTTCACCTGGCTAATCTAACAAGACTCAGCAAACTGGACTAGGGATTCTAAAAGTAATGTGTATTTCTTTGCATTGAAAAAGTACATACATGACTGTTCATATATTATTTTCAGTATAGTTTTCCAAGATAAACCTATTTTTTCCAGAGATGAGAGTTTCATTTTATAATTGCTCATGATGCTTTAAAAAACTAACAAAATGGCACACTAATAAAAAGTCCTACTGAAATAATAGGTAACCTTTGAGATTGACTGCTATATATGTTTCTCAAGACACAAAAGATCTTTTATCTGTGATAATGGGAACTGCAGATTAGTAGAAGGGCAATGTAGGGCCATAGATACTAGAGATGTGGTGGTGAAATAAAATGTCATTGGCATAAAAGGCTATAAGTGCAAATTATGAAAGTGCCTACAGCTATTTGGACAGAGTAACTGAGCTTCCTGTAGCTTTTAATTACTTCTGTGACTATCTGCTGAAAGTGTATGTGTGCCTGCGTGCACGTGTCGTTTGTGGGAGCAGTTGAATAATGGATTGACATATGCACACATTAATAGAAAAATATTGGAGGACTGCTCAAAATCCTGGAGGAAGAAGGGAGAGTACCAGATTTGTTTATATTCATGGGATAAGAAACCTTACAATATTCATGCTAAGAGTGATTAAAGTAAAAACAGATGCACACAATGAGAGAGGAGGCAGTTTTGCTCCTCTCACTGTGTCGCTTTGTTTAAGGAAAACTCAAAACGAGTTCCTCTCTGCTGAAGTAAACTCTGAAGACTCCCTACTGAGCCAAAAGAGGGAGTTTTACAGTCCCATTCACTTTTCTTCTGCTTTCCCAGCATTGTGTCAACCTTTGCACTGTGTCACACATCCGCAGTGCAGGGCACAATGGAGCTGCCATGCTCAGATTGGAGACAGGAGAGAAGAATCAATTAATTTTTCTGAAAAAACTGTGGTCTGGACTTGTGCTGTTGCATATCCCTCATTTGGCTCTGCCATCCAGATGAGCTTTTCTGTTAATGTCTGGATATGGAACTTATTTTATTTGAAAGCTCTTACATTTTCAATGAGAATCTGGTATGGTAATTAACTGTTTCAAAAATGAACACATTCAGAGAAACACAGCAGGCTAAAGGAAAAGGGATCCCAGGCCATGGATAGAATGATGTAATTTATGTTTAAATCTAATAGGCGTGTTTTTCATATTTATATTAAATCTCCGTAGTCATTCTTGAGCCAATGTTGCTATAAAAATTAAAAGGAGAAGGAAGACATTAGTAGATATAAAACAAACAAAGGAAAAAGAAACATTGGAATCTGAGATTAATTTCACAGGTGAAATAAATTTGTAGAAGAAAAAAAATCTGACTTTTTAGAATACTTTGCTATTTATGAACACCACGCATAATTACTTAATATACATAATTCCTGCCTAAGTAAAATAACTACTAATTGAATATGAGTCTAATAATGAATGATATTGCAAATGATGTAAAAGACACCATCCTGCATTGCACTCCAGAGAGAATACACAATACTCTACGAGTGGAAATCACTATAAATGTTGAAAAACAACTGCATAAGACCTTGGACTTTGTGATTTGCAGACACAAACATGGGTCATAAAACATACGATGAAACCTGCATGCAATATATATTTATTCAAAATTAATTGTAATAAAAGCTGTCATATGAAAAAAACAACATTATTTTTTAATAAAGAACCCAGGAGCAGAGAATAACTCTAAATGGAAGTTCCTATATTTACTGAAATCTGGACATTTTTATTAAAAGTATTTATTAAGAGAACAAATACCATCATTCAAAAACTTACAATTTTCAGCAATTACTCATAAATTAATATATCTGCATTATAATTAAGAAAAAATATGATATCTTGAAATTTTCAGAATAATAATAGGCTTACCCACTCAGGATGCTGTTGTTATGAGAATAGTCAGTAACCACAGTAGCTTGATAAAAAAGTATGCTATCGAAAGAACTTCTGTTACTTAAAGTTTACTAATGAAAAAATCTCCCAAGTAAATTAAACTGAATGAATCAAGAAAAGTTAAAAGGAGTTAATTTTCAAAACCAAAGCCATGTAACAATATTGTTAATGTACATTTTCAAATGTATCTTATGATTCCTGTGACAACAATATGAGGAACAAGTGATGGCATCCACAGCAAAGACAAGAAATTCTGCTGCAAGCCTTATGCAATCCATTGGGACCGAAATCTCTGACAAGCACAGTACTCTTCAGCCAGCTCTGCTGCTAACACTTGTATCCTCCTGTTTCCATTTTCCTTTCTTATTCTCGCCCTCAGTCTTGCAAAGTCCTCTGAACAGAAACATTCTAGAGGCAGTTGGAGTCCAGTTTTAATCTTCAGCATAAGGGAAGAAGGCACCTGATGCCAGTGCTGAAACCATTCGTGCTGCTTGAACATCTCACAGGCTGGGAAGAGCTGTGTGCTCCCTGAGGTGCCCTTTCCTCCCAGCCTCAGGTCTGGCTTCCTGGCTTCCAAGTTCACTTTTTAGGGAGGACAGGGATCCTGGCATGAAGTCAGGATGCAGCCAGCGTGCTCCCTGTTCTCACAGTTCAATTGTGGGCAAAAATTTCCCATCTGCTGCCTTGAGCTATTAAAATGGACTTGGGCCTGAAAACAGGCAGTTCAGTGAAGATTTTTTCTCTATCAATAGTGAAAGTCAGCTTAACATGTAGAGTTTTTAGGATTGCAAAGCACAGAAAGGACAAAAACAATGAGAAAAACAGATGCTGCTGCATTAAGGAAGTGGTGCTACTTCACTTGGACTTGACTCTGTAATTCACTCCAGAAATTACTGCAGCTGTAGACAAGACATGATCAGTGTTTAGGTATAAAAAAAAACTAACAAAGATATGAAGGTCAGGACTCTCTGAGAAGAAATAAAAAGATAAAGCCTCATGAGAGTGGACAGAGGCTGAGGCAGGGGAGACTAGAGAGGCAATCAGAATTTTCTTCTCCTTAACTCATACAGTGGAATGTACCCTTGCAACGAGCAGTGAAAAACATTCATAACCAATAAGTAGTGAGACAAGCATGCACACTCTTTCTACATTTTTGTCGAATGTTAAAGCAAATAATCTCCAATAAGAAAGAATATTTATTGCATAAATAAATAGAATATCTAAAATTACAGTAGAGAACAGTAATATATAAATTGCAGAAGAGATTTTTCCAATTACAGAGAGAAAAGAGGAACATTTTTTTGGAAGAAGGTTGTTCTCCAATTGTTCATGTTCACTTTTTTTCTCTTTTTTTTTTTTTTTTTTTTGGGTGGGGTGCTGGTAATAAGAGCCAATCACTGCTAAAGGTAGAGTATTTGGGAGACAGAAATATGAGTGTCCCACTTCGATGTAGTACAGAAATAATTAGCCTCCCTTACCAGAGGAAAAAAAAAAAAAAAGAAAATAGAGAAGGGAAAAAAAAACCCACCACCCCAAGAACTTCTGAAAGATTCAGTTTTGTACTCTATTCCTGAACAAGAACTACAGGTTATACAGAAATGGATAGGTATCCCCTAGGGGAGGAGACAAGGGAGATTTGTTACAGACTGATCACCTGCTCAGGTTACTGAACAGACTTCCAGCTACCCTTTCACAAATCTCATCCATGAACACAGTTGTGGTGTTGTGGTGATCATCTCTGCAGCAAAGGCACCAAGACAATTTCTGCTACAGCTCTCAATTTTCAGTCCTTGAAAAGTGGCAATTTCAGGATACACTGCTTCATCTTGTCTTATTCCACTGTATCTTGGATGCCCTCTGAACTATGCTTTCTCAAATGACAAAGCCTACTGCTTTCTGCTCCTCTTATCACATGTTTTAAAACAGCCTGTCCTTTCACACTGAAGTCACCATCTCCCATGTTGTTGGATATTTCTGTTTTCTCAAGGCTAAAGGCAGGAAACATCATGCCAAAAAATCCCTTTTATATTTAGTAGAGGCATGGTGTTGGGTCCATTGTTTCTTTCTTTGATTAGTTTTTGCTTTATGAGAAACTACTGAAAACACACTGAAAAATGTGATCAGAAATGAATGCCCATGGAAGAAAATTACCATGGGATAAGCATGTAGCAACAACCCCCTGAAATTTTCACAGCTTCTTAGCTCAAGGACTCCCTACTTTGTTCCCAGCTTAGGGATCTCTTCCGTTGAAAGCTGTTTAATAGAACTTATTGGGGTTTTTTTCTCCCATGTATTAATTTGATTGATTTTTGAGCTCATGAAAACTGTTTCTTCAGAAGGACTCCCACAGACCCTGTTGATGTGTTGTGAAGAAATGCTCAAGTTGTTTGGTTTGAGCTCATTTGGTGTGCAGCACTGCTGGAGTCAGTTCAGCTGCTTCTCCACTACAATGCAAGGAATTTTTGCACATTTATAATTATTTGGTGTTGTGCCAGCACTGTCATTTACCTTAAATTGTTTTTTTTTTCCCACTGTGTTTTACCCACTTTGAACCTAATGATGGGAAGATTTCACTTGGTGAGACCATGTTATTTTGGACTTTGATTGTAACATGGATATTCCACTTGCCTGATAAATTGTCTCCCCTTTACACACATTCCCATATCAACTTATCCTGTTGGAGCTTGACTGACTAAAACCATGTAGAATATTTAGATTATGACTTCCTCAGAGTCCTGCACAGTGCAGTCATTCTTTCTTACCTTGACTGGAAAATCTTTCTCCAACTTTTGTTCTAGGATTGCCATTGACTCTTTCCAGGGCTGTTTTATAGCCATCCTGCAGCTGACTCAAGCACCCATTTTCTCTTCTTCCCTTACTTACCACTGCTGACACACCAGAGCCTTATTAATTCTCCAGTGCATGACCCTGTCTTCCGTAACACAAATTTCCATCTCACTTGCTATCCAGGCCACCCAAATTTTCATGCATGGTATTTCCATCTCCCTATTATTGAGAACATTCCCCAGCTTTGAAGCAACATATGAACAGCCTGACTGCACATCCTTTAAAAAGTGGCCCTTTCACTAACTCACGCCTTTAACCTAACCCTCCCTAAAGCCTCTCTTGTGGAAGGTGTTTTGCCACTGCAACTCGATTGGAAGCAAGGCAGCAGTGGTAAGCTTCCTTCAGGGCAGCACATCACACACCCAGGATTACAGAAATGAAAGTGTTTGAAGGAAATGTGGTCTGTTTAGCACAGCAAGCCACATGCCAGGCTCCTATGAGGCTGAGCTATATTAAGGAACAAATGTCAAGACATATTACGCTTCTGACAGGTCCAGTGCCTCTCATGGGCAAAGGAAGAGTGCTGAAAGAGCAGCTATGAGTTACTACACCTGTGAGAGATGGGGCAAATGGTCATCCCAATTCCCCAGTGATGGGCTTCTTATAAGCTGCCCATGAAGGTCAGCACGGGGACTTGGGAGTGCTGAAAACACAGATACAAGGACTTCTTTGCCAGACTTCTCCCTTTTGCAGAGATGTGAGCATGTCTAGACTCCATGGGAACTTCCCTGCGCGTGCAAAGGTTAGTTGAAGTACACATACATACTCAGACATGCACCAGCAGACATTAATTAGGCTAACAGTAGTTGACTGAATCCTGTCAATAAAAATTCCCTAATCTGACATCTTCCATTAAAAAGCATTCATAATAAAAATCCTTCCGAAAGATTGAAGTTGTTTTTCTGTATATCCTCACTACCAACATAAAATGATTTAATATTACCTGGGAAGTGACTAATGAGAAAAATAACATAAAATTTATCTCAAAACTCTGTGTTGCATCAGTGGATTATAACTAGCAGATTATAGCAATCCTTGATACTCAGGTAAACCAAAGAAATAAGTTTACTGCAAGATAAGACAAAATATTTTTAAAAAGTTTCAAAGAATAATTTAGAAGGTATTCCTTAAAGACCTGCCTTCCAATTCATGAGAGCTAAACAGGCCAAAGATGCACCTTTTTAAAATAGAGCTAGTACTATATTTACATTTTCTGCTCACTACTACTTTGTATTTTAGGGAGGACTCTAGGAAATAAAAGACACAGCAATCAATACGTTCTTATCAAGGAATTATTTTCCTGAATATTAGAAATGCCTGGTAATGGAGTCACTTTAATTTAAGCTAGGTAAGTCTCTTAAGGACATATTCAGTAACAAATGCTGTTCATTAACATGATATACAAACCCAGGATTTGTCCACTTTGAGTAAGAGCTTTCTATACTTGGTTGGTGTGCAGGTAAAGTGGAACCTCCCAAAAACCTCCTGTTCTATCCAGGAAAACTTTCAATAAACCTCTTCAAATACTTTGCAATTGAAGTTTTGCTTCTGCTTCTGGTAGTCTGGTAACTTCTCCCTCACTGTCTTCTAGACACAGAGTCAACCTTTACGTACAATTGCCTATTACACAAATGTGTATCAACTTAATTCAGAGTTCTATGTGTTTACCCTCTGCCATCCAGTCCGAAACTCATTAAAATAAATTTTTAAAACCCAAAAGTTGCTGATGTCAGTGGAGACTGAGTTAGTTATGGCCATATTCTCACAGTTCTCTTCACATTCTTTAGAGTTTGTTTGTTTCTTTCTATGTTCAGTTACTGTATTTTGTTGTGGTTTAACCCCAGCTGGCAACTAAGCACCACACAGCTGCTCACTCACACCCTCAGCAGCAGGATCAGGGAGGGAGCTGGAATAGTAAAAGTGAAAAATATTTGTGTGTTGAGATAAAGGCAGTTTAACAGGTGAAGTAAAAGCCACACACACACAAGCAAAACAAAACAAAGAATTCATTCACCACTTCCCTTGGGCAGGCAGGTGTTCTGCCATCCCCAGGAAAGCAGAGCTCCATCATGTGTAACCATGACTTAGGAAGACAAGCACCATCACTCTGCACATCCCCCTTCCTTGTTCTTCCCCCAGCTTTAAAAGCTGAGCATGATGCCATATGGAATGAAATTTCCCTGTGGCCAGTTGGGGTCAGCTGTCCCAGCTGTGTCTGCTCTCAACTCCTTCTATCCACGAGCTTCCTTGCTGCTGGAGTGGTGTCTGAAAAGGCCTTGGCTCTGTGCAAGCCCTGCTCAGAATAGAAACATCTCTATATTATCAGCAGTGTTTTCAGCACAAATACAAAATATAAACTCATAGCAGTTACTATGAAGAAAATTAACTCCACCACAGACAAAACCATCACATTTTTTTTTTGTTTTGTTTTACTTCATATGAATCTAGCTTTCTTCTACAAAGCAGTTTTCAGTCTCCATGGAGTCTCCCCACTTAACCAGCAATCAGAATAATGGATCACCTCAAATCTAAAATTTCTCCTGCATTGTCTGCATAACAGTTTCCATGCCAGGGAATATGAAAAGATATGAATATACGTTAAAAGACATGATCAGTAAAACCTGGCAATATTTCTTCTAACAGAATACCCCCCCATTGCAATCTATAGAGCAAGCTAGAATTGTATTTTGTACTATATTTTATAATGGTTCTCTTCCAAAACTTCTTTCTCCAGAGGGCTGATCATTAAAAGGTAGTGACAAAATTCAAAGCTTCCATTTCTAAAAGAGATATGTAATGGTTGGGTCATTTTTTTCATGTTCCAGAAATAGATATGAGATAAAAAATAATCCACAAGGATCTTTTCTGTCATGACATGTGTACTGGAGAGATCAATTACAAGAGCATAAAATTGGGAAACCTTGTCATTAGAACAGTGTTATTCAGAGCTGTGAAAACTCTGGGAGAAAAAAGGTCTGCAAAGTATTAATTTGAATTTAAACTATTAATTGGCTCTTTTATGCTCATGCCTCTTTTTCCTAACACTCTGCTTGTATGAGCATTCACAGGAAACAAGTTTTCCCTCATATGTTCTGTGGACAGTGCCAGTGTTACAATATTGCAGTGAGGAGTCAGAACTACTTTCATAGATTTGTATTTTATTCTCAGCAACAGCCATACCACATTTGCTGGCAAAGAACTTTTTATCCACCAGCACAGCAAACTCAAGAAGGGACCTGAGACTCAACCTGGGTTTTTTTCTGATACTTACTGTTATCACCTCTAACCACAACACACTTGCTGGTGATACCAGCACCAGTGTGCAAGGTAAGGAAAAGTTTTGTACACCTTTTCGTGAATGTCTTCTATTGCTAATGTTAATGTAATGTGATTGTTGTCAAGAGGGTACATGAGGTAACTTGACAGTTGTTTTTACTTACTGATGGGAAGCCAATGAAAAACCAGTGAAATAGTGAAACAGACCTTGCAAATATTTACTGTGCAAATTCTATTTCTTTCCATTATAAAATTAACTTAAATTCACAGGCACAGAGAACTGGGCTAAAACAGAGCTGTGAGATTTCTATTTTCCCTCCTTTGCCTTTTCACCCATTTGGTCCTTGAAATATGAAGTGTAAAGCTCAAGCACCTTAGTTTGTAAAATCAGCTGCAATTTTCAGTAGGTCAGGGATTCATCATGAGAAAGTCAGTGCCATTTGACTATAGGAGAAAATGTCCCCATTGCTGTTCTAGAATAAGATGTCTGGAATTAAATCTGTGACATAAGGTGCTTTCAAGAAAACACAATGATGGACCTCATGCAGTAGAGCATTTAAACACGTGTTTAACACTGAGTGGATGAAAATTCCTACCTGAAGAGAAATATCTTGATTCCTAAAGTTAAGCACATGCACACATTTTTATCACATGAAGTGTCATGTGAAGAGAACATCCAGTCCTGTGAAAACACAAATCTGAGCCTGTATATTTGGGCACAAGGGTTTTGCCTTTTAGCCCTCCTTTTTTTTTTCCTTTTTATAAAAGAATATAGTTTCACAGAGTACAGTGTCAATGAAAGTTAGATATACACACAAAATGGACATCAGCACATTAGTTTCAGCTTGAATATCCCTCTGAATGTTGGGGGAAAAATACCCAAAATAAAAGGCTAATTTACCTGAGCAATAAATCCTCCCAAAGATGTTGCTTTAACTGATGGGAATTTTGAATACTAGTCCAAGATGCCTACAGACATGGCACGTTTAATACATTAAATAAAAATATACAGCTTAAGGGGGAAAAGTAAATATGTTTTTATTTCTATTAGCCAGAAGATATAATTATCTAATAGGGTTTTTTTTAAGTCTTTCAAACTAACATTTCTAGGTCAATAGACAGGTTTTGTCTAGAAAGCTTTCATTCAGTAATGGATAGGATAACATTTCCAACCACATTGCCTGTAAAAAAGGTCACAATGCATTTTTATGACCTTCTGCCTCTTTGCCCTGGTATCCAAGGTACAGTGATACAGAGGGTCTCAAATGACTCATACAGATGGGGTCAAAGCCAAAATGTTTTCAACCTTCAGCAGTCCTGCCAGAGCACCACGAGTACCTCTTTCACTCCTTATCTTTCATCTGGTCCAAGAGGTATTGTTTTGCTGTTTTAAAAACAAAGCATAAAGCATGTTATAATATGCCACATTTGTGTAATAGGAGTGTTGTTTTCAGCAATTTCTTTTTGTTGTTTTTATGGTGGTTAGTTTGTATTATTTGCCCAGTTTCATGAAAAAATTACTTTTAGATATCATCAAAATATTATTTTAATAATTTTTATCATCATGAACACCATCCCTTTGAATCAACTGTTGGCCTCTCAACTTCTGATGTGAACAAAGTGGATTTTTTCCTCTGAATAGGGAGGTTGATCTCTTAAACAGTATCAGATCCTGTTTCTTTAATGTTAGTATCTTAATTTCCTCATATGACAGAATGCCTGATAGCAATATCTCACATAAAGTAAGAGGAGACTAACCATTATAACACTTGAATAGGGTAGTTTTACTTCTCCTTTTCTCTTCATTATTCTTTCGTCACTTTTTGCTAAATAGAAATGCTTCTCAGCTTTGTTGTTTCCCTGTATGGTGGATTTTCCCTTCTCTCTCCTCTTCGTAGAATCATAGAACCATTGAGGTTGGAAAAGACCTGTAAGAGCATTGAGTCCAAGCATTAACCCTGCCCTGACAAGCCCACCACACCCCTAAGTGCCACAGCTTCACATCTTTTCAATACTTACAGTGATGATGACTCCACCACTTCTCTGGGTAGCCTGTTTCAATTATTGGCAACCCTTTCCATGAAGAAATTTTTTCTAATATCCAATCTAAACCTTCTTTGGCACAATTTGACTCTGTTCCTGTTGCATCTCTTTTTATGAGGGAAAAGACACCTAACCGCATCTCACTACAGCCTTTTCTCAGGTACTTGGGAGAGAGCGATGAACTTCCCCCTGAGCTGCTTTTTCTCCAGACATACAACCCCAGCCTCCTTATACTTCACATAAGATATGCTCCCAACTCTTCCCCAGCTCCATTGCCCTTCTCTGGACACACTCCAGCCCCTCAATATCTTCCTTGTAATGAGAGGCCCAAAACTGAACACAAGATTCAATAAGCTGCTTCATACATTGTCTCTTCCCCTTAGCCCAGCAAAATACCTTTTAAAATTAAATTAAACCCTATTACCCACCAAAATAAAGTGGTGATGTCCAAACACTTGTTGGAATTGCTTTCAGCTGCTAATAATTGCCAAATTATGCCCAAGCTTTATTTTGGGAATATAAACAGGTGTGAGCCCAAACCTTGTGTTTTGTTATGGCAAGATTTTAGCAGTATAGAGGATTGAGTTGCAGTGCCCAGGAATGTTCTCTGATGGTCTTTGATCTGTTTCAGTACAAGGTACTGAAAAGTAAGTCATTTAGTTCTCCCTGAGACACACTATGCCATTTCAAACGTGGGCTGCCACAAGTTGCCCAAAACTGGCAAAGAAAACATTTGCTTTTGGGCAAGAAGTACGTCCTAAGAAGGATATAATTCCATGCATCTTTGAGCAGCCCCAGTGACAGTAGGTACCTTTCTCTGTCCAAGGACTTGAGCTGAGACTTTTATGTTCATATCCAGTTACCACAGACCAGACATGGCATGACTGGTTTTACCATATTCATCACACCTACATCAAAATTATATCAAGTCCACATTGTTTCATAAGATCCATTTAACTCAGCAGACATGTCATCTACTCAAATGGAATAAAGAGCAAGACTGCAATTAAAATGTTTTGTGACATGACAGTGTTCATATCTGCTGTTACTGGTGAAGGAGCAGTAATCTATTAAATTGCAGTGAAATATTTTGGACATTCTATTTTAACTTAGCAGTTTAACTAAGCATTTTAAGTCCAAATCTGTTGGGGAATCACAGGCAGAAGAGTACACAATATACTCTTTGCTAATAAATGAGCAACAACATTTTTTTTATATTTGCGTCAGAATTCTTCACAAATCCCCACTCATCACTTCTGCTTTTGCGTTTCAGAAAGTTATTTGGGGAAATCCAGTATCTGAAATGAGAAAAGGAAGACAGAAAAAGTGGAATTTCCATAAGCTGCTATTCAAACCTTGACTTCTTTGAAGGACAAACATACAATATTTTACCGCTAGTCATCAGTCTCAATGTTTTTTACACCTTCAGTTTCTGTCTGGTGCAATCCTTTTATATTGAATTCTTCAACATCTTCAGATCCCCTGTCATTAGGAAGGGTTGGGAAAAGGTAGAGAATTCAGTGTCTGAAGAAGGTCAGTTTGTGGGAAGAGGAAGATTGAACAGCTAGATACTTTCTCTAAGGTCAAAGACAGATTTTGAGTGAACAGAAAAATTACTCAGGGAAGTATGGGAAATTTATGGTTTGACTAAGTCTACTTTTTTGGGGGGGGGTGTTGAAAATAGAATAGAAATTATTCTGGAAATTTTATAAAACGTACATGTTTGTTTTTTTGTTTCCACTACTTTGGAAAACAAAAGACATTTTGAGTGGAAAGGAGCTATTTGGAGAGGGTGAGCTCAGGTTATTGAGGCGTGCAAAGCCTGGGCTGTTGGAGCTCTTGTGCTTTTAGAGTGCTATGTGATCAACTTTCCATGAAAGCATAACAGACTGGAGCAAACTTGCATCCAGAACAAAAAAGACACAATCACACAAATGAGAGCAAAAGAGTGTATGTTGTACCCATTTACAGGACTCATATGAAAGTATAAGAGTATATCAGTATGAGGAAAAGAAATATTTAGATAAACTGGTAAGATCTGAGGAATAAATCTGCATGTGTGAACCATCTTTCTTTGATAATGGAACCTTGTTGTTTACACTACTGTTCTTTACAATTTCAACCTTCAGCTCTTTCTTGTCTCTTTTCACCTGGATTCTATGTAATGAGCCTGAAGTTTTTGAAATAATTTATCCATGAATCTGTATCTAATCCTACACCAGCTTTGATTTGGAAGCCTGGAACTCATTCACTAGGAGTTTATTCACTTATACAGTAGTTTTGAAAAAACAGTGGCAGGAAAATCATCTACACCAATACTTTTCAACAAGTGGCATATAATTCTAAATCTCATAGATCTCATGACTGTTAATTGTCTGAGAGTAATACATGATTAACTGAGTGTTCAATTTGTAGTACTGTTCTGGCAATAAAGCATTCTGTTGGAAATTCATACTAATGTATTACAGTATTAATTTAGAGAATATATCATCATGTTCATTAGCAAAATTTTTCCTCGCTATAAATTTTTTAAAATTTTATTAGACCTCTTCAACAAAATAATTTACTAAGAAACTGTGCTATTGTTAAGGAAAAAAAAAATGTTTGAAACAAGAATAACAAGACCACCTGTGATCACCAGTTCAGTGTATCACTTCATTTTGATGGTTTTTAAACTAAGTAGTACAAAAATGGTGATATTACAGAGCAAATAGAAAGGTTGTTCTTGTTTGCTCTTAAACTTGGTTTTTTTTGGGTTCTCCTTTTAAAGATTTCTGGTTTGCTGTATTCCAAAGTCAGGCTTGAATGAACTTACATTCTTCCTACAGTCAGTAATAGGAACACTTATAGTAGCTTGTCCTACAAGCTATTTCATGTCTGCATTATCACTTTACGTGACACAACATAGATTGCTGCTTCATCTTTGTTGGAAAGCACAATCACCAAAACAGTAATTTGCTGTTCTGAAAGCAACTGGACTTGATATTTCATATCTCCATTTCCTCAGATGACAAACCCTTTTTTGGACCAACAGATAAGTGATTACTCATAACCTGCAATTAAGCATTTATTTCACACAACAGCAGTCCTATATAGGCTTAAGCCTCCTTACACTATTTATATGTGAATTCTAAGACTGTAACCAGTCAAGAGGAAGTTAGCAGCATTTGGCTGCTAAGCCTCTTCTTTTCTGTCTCTTATTTCTGTTGCTCACCCCCAAAGTATGATGAGATTAACCACTTATAAACTGCACATCTACTGTAGATATGGTTTTTTGTGGATAAAACCCAGAAACCTATAGTGAAACTTGGGAGTAATGAAGTCCTGGCATTAATTGTAGAGTGAGTTAACTGTGCCTGAGTTAAAACAAAGCCATCCCTTTTGCAGGCTGCCATCAGATACCTTTCTGAAGAGGGAGTCTCTGCCGTTATTCCTGCAGACATAGTGAATATGTACTGATCCTCTGCTGCTGCAGCTTTTGTTTCCAGGCCTTCCTTTTCAATGGTTGCCATAGAATCTCTCCATTATCATATGAAAAGACACACACCGCACACACACACACACACACACACAAAACAACCAAAAGCCTGTTGCTAAAGCCATGAACACTTTTCAGTTTTCATATAAAAAGAAAAAAATGTCTGAAAGTGAAATGGTCTCTGAGAGAAATTTTCCTCAGCTGTCCTCCCATCTTTCTCCTTAGACATGATTCCTGTTTAACTTTTAGCTACATAAACTCCTTACTAGATCTTTCTGACTGCCATAACAATTACAGACTATTTATCCATGAAAGTGGTTTTAATTGTCTCTTAAGTCAAGGGATAGCCATGTATTTTTCTTGCCTAATTTGTTATGCAGGCTGCCCTGTTTTAGCATGCATTTAACTTGAAGATTTCAGTGTCCAATTCCCAGAGTCTGGCTTCAAAACAGACATGAAGAACTACTGAAAATTGAAAAATAAACATATAGTTCTTGGTGTACAAACTTCTTTTTATTACAGAACCATTAATTTGCTGTAAATAGAGGAAGTATTTGTTATTGAGGACGAGATGCCCTGGAAAAAGACACATTTTTCCATATAACCATTTAGAAAATGAAGCCCAAACCCATTTATGAAGGCAATGTGATGGAGAAATCAAACTCCAGTTAATGGAGTTACAAAATAATTTCTGCTGTTTCACTGTTTACTTCATCATAAAAGATGTAAAGAGAAGAAATTTTTTAATCTTGGGGCTTTGATATAAAAGAGAAGCTTTGTTTTGAAAGACCACTCATGATGTATATTTATAAGAATACCTCCAAAAACTGATAATGAAACATAATATAAGCACCTCAATGCATCATCATGTAAATGAGTGAACTTCTAATTCCTTGAATTTTACTAACTTCAGGAAGATCAGGGCTTTTCATAAGGAAGATTGAATGGTTCCCACATCCCTGAAACTAGTTTTGAGCATATATGATACTGTCATGTGCATACAACATGGATGTTAGAATATTTTTGTACCCTCTTCCCTACTGTCCACCAATGTAATGGTGATGAAAATTGGGAATAAGGAAAAAGAGTAAAGAAAATTCACACTTTTCTGACAGAACTACTCTGATGAACAGCTATTTAATAATACATAAATGTAGATATTCCATATATTTATTTTAATCTCCCTGGAATTATCTTTAGAGAGGCACCCAAAGTACACAATCTTATTCCCTGAACTTTATTAAATCTCCTTTTCTTCTCTTGAAGCTGTATTTTATATCTTTGTTAATTCCCTTCGCACTACTTCAAATAATAACACAAGTATAGAGCAACAAACAAACTTTACTTTCTGGCTAAAAATGGAAAGTTACATTGCATTCTAATTACATACACATCAAGATTTTGTAGTTTCTGATTATTTTTTTTTTCATCTCTGCTGATAATTTCAATGTCTTGACTGTTTATTACTCTGTGAGCATGGCAGAAAAGGAGGGTAAAGACTTGGCCTGTGTGCATCTCCAGCACACAAAGTCAGAAGCTCTTTGCTCCAACTCTCGTTGCTTTTGCCTTCAGTAGTAAAGAGCTGAAGACAAGATGTTTCATAAGAAATGTAAAATGACACAGTGAAAACCATGAAGCACGAACAGAGAAGTAATTTGAAAAGGCAAAACTATGGAATGGCTGAGAGACAGAGGGCAAGCTTATGACCTAGGATCAGAGGCAAGGTTAACAAGTGGATATGAGGGTGGGCATCTGCTATAGAGTGCTCAGAAAAGACAAGTAAATGGGAAAATACTTCTTTAAACTACTGGAGGAAACCCTGTGATTGAATGTGGTGGTTCTTGAAGACAGTTGAAGTTAGCCCTGCTTTGAACAAGGTTTAGTCCAGATGACCTTCTGAGATCCATTCAAACAGAAATTATTCTATGATTTATTTCCCGTGAAGTGAAAAAAAGAAATCATCTTTTTATATTCTTTTCTTTCTGTGCTGAGTTTTAGAAGATAACTCACTGGCAACCAAACATCATTAAACTGCAGTCATCTCTAGAGACCAGACCTCTAACCTCAGAGTAATTACCATGAAGAACAAACCAGAACACTGTAAATGAGACCAGATTATTCAGAGCATGGTACATCTTCACCTTTAGAAGGCATGACTAGCTTTCTTGGGACTGCAGCCATCAATACTATTGTCTGGAACTTGTCTTACATGCCCTGTATGCATGACAGTTTTGTTACACTTACAGTGGGATGGAATTTTCTTATCTGAGCTTTAAGAATTTAACTGACAGAAATTAAACTTTGCCTCTTGTGTCATGTGAAACAAATTTTCTAATGCTCAGTAAAACAGGATGAATCTACATTATCATGTTAGTGCATTTTTAAAGGCATAGCTTGTGCATCCTGAGCCACAATGAACAATTTTTTTTGTATCACAGCAGACTCAAAGTATCTGAACTAAATTTGGGATTGGATGAAGCTAAGACAAAATGTTTTCTTCAGTATTTCCTCTCCTTATTTTCAAATTACAATGAAAATTGATCCCCAGGTTTAGACACAGCTAATTCTAAGTAACTCCCACTGCAAAATTGTGTGGCACAGACACCTGGTGTTCTCCTCTCTGTTCATTCCACTCACCCCTTTTTGCCAGGACTGCACACTTGCTAATGGGAACATAAGCTTTAGAAAAACCAAATGTCTACTTATTAGTGAACAACTTCATGAAGTTTTAAGCACCACAATTGTATATGCTTGAGTTTGAAAACTCTGGAGATGGTGTGATGGGGAAAAATATCCATAGTGGTTAAGCAGTATTGTCACAAAATGCTGGCATATTTGACTATAGGCATATGAATATAATTTGCTTGTTTTTGTTATTGTATTTCTGTCACATGTTGATATTTTATTTTTCCTGCAAATATTTCTGCTACTAGAAAGCACTGTACAGAACTAAAACTATGAATTTTTTTTTCACTTTTCAGGTAGCACAGCTCCATCTGTTTTGAAGGACTCTAATACTTTCAATATTGGTCTTATTTGACTAGACTGTTTATTAGGTGACATGTACAAAGCTATTAAAAGTTAAAACTATCATTATTTTTGCTTTTTCTCTATAAGAATTTGTGTACAAAATTCATATCACAATGTCTGAAAAGTTTGAGTCGTATCATATCCTTCACCTGTAAAATCAGAAGCATTTGTTTGACCATAGATAATTTCCTACAACACAAAAGGTAAAATGTAAAACCCATTATGCTGATAGTTTACAACCCTATGAATAATATGACACAACACTGGGAAAGGGGGAATCTTCTTCCTAAACAGATGTCAATATTAATTTTTTACAGGTATTCATCATTTACACTAAATGGTGTTGAATCTGGAAAAGCATGCACACCACAAAGGGCTAATCAGTGAGCAGATATTCTTGAACTCCTAAGTTCAATTGCATTTCCTTAATCAGCTCCAACTTGACTCCAACAGAAAAAAAAGTCCTTTTTCCTTTGTGAAGCACAAAGCCTGGTTCAGTTCTGCCATTCCTCTTTTCACTTCAGCTGCCTTCTGTATCCTCTGTCTCTTGCCTTCACAAAGTCCAGTCCATCCTTCTTTTATTCAATATGAGGCATTACTCAAAGTACCCTTGTTGATGTTGCATCTATTACATGAAAATAGAGAGAGTCAGAAAAGTGCTACTGAGATTTAATCCAAACATTACTGGGGTGTCTGCACAGACCAAAACCTGCTCAAAAGACCTGTAGAACTTCTGTCTTCTAAGCAAAGCAGAATCAATCTTACTGCCATCAGTAACTCAGAGGTGGGGGGAAAGTAGAGCATGTCACAACCTCCATCTCTCACACCCTCTCAGGAGCAGCAACTAAAGCAAACCCAGCAATTCAAATCTCAATGTTACAGACTCCCTTGTTTTTCTGCCACATTCTCTTCCTTTGGTAGTACCATCCAGGTCCCAAATTCTAATATCTGGTATAAAAATGAAGTGATTTTGTATCACCTATGCAAAAGCACTGGCTTGGAGAATGACCTTAATAATAATTTTTATTTTTTTTTTAAGTTCCTGCTGGATTAGTATTAACCCAGGAAACTATTGCTTCTATGTGATTTTAAGTGTACTTGTTTACAATCTTACCTATTGTTAAAAGATTTTTGGAAAAGTGAGAAGGAATGAACAAAAGAACAAGGAATCACAAAAGGAAACAAAATGTTTCTCTTCATCCTCTGTGACAGCACAGTTTAGGATGGAATTAAAGGCTTGCTAGAGCTCTATCTCTTCCCAACACTGATGCGTATCATATGGCCCCAGAGGCAGAGGACATTCCTAAGCAGAGCCAGCAGCTGCATGAAAGGTTCATCCAAAGCAGAAGCAGCTGCATGTCTTCATAAACACTGGACACTAGCACTGTTTTCCAAATCTGGCTTCACTGTTCCCAGCTGAGGAACTTCCTGCCCATGCTCTTGAGATCTGTATTTCCATCCCCTCCCACCTCTCTTGCAAGTTCTCTTGTGCCAGCTTAATTACTTCTGCTTGCTATATTCTCCTTTACATGCTTCCATCTCTTCCCACAGCTCTCCAGTACTTTCTGAATTTTTCTAACCATCTAAACAGTTTCCATTCTGTTTCTAGCTATCACTTACTTATCTGTAGCTATGCATTTAGAAAAAAAAAAAAACAAAATAAAAGAACTGCCTGTTTCACATATATGACAGAGAAATTTAAAACTTTGTTTGTATATTCTTGAACTTTAGCTAGAACCTCTAGGTGCAAAATATTCAGTTAAACGCAATGCCCTCTAAAGATGGATTCAAATGATAAGTAGGAATAGAATTTATTTAAAAGACTGTGCCAGATAAAAGGTGATGTGTACTGGAGAATGCAGATTGCAGTTGTTGTCTGTGGTGTGTGAGAACACTAAAATTAGGATCTGTAAAACAGCATCTGCAGTTTATGATTACCATGGTTTCACCCCAGTCAACAGCCAAGCGCCACACAGGCAGGACTGGGGACAGAATCAGAAGGGCAAAAGGTAGAGAGCTCACGGGTTGAGATGAAGGCAGTTTAACAGGCAAAGCAAAAGCTGCACACACAAGCAAGACAATCCAAGGAATTGATTCACTGCTTCCCATGGGTAGGTACAGGAGAGCAGGGCCCCATCATGTGTAACAGTGACTTGGGAAGGCAAACACCATCACTCCAAACATTCCTCCCATCTTCCTTCTTCCCCCTACTTTATATATACAGCATGAGGTCATATGGTCTGGAATATCCCTTTGGTCAGCTGGTAACTGTGTTACACGAGAAATGACAGAAAAGACAACACTTAGGCCTGGAAAAATCTAATATTTGGGTGGTTTTCAAGGTTTTGCACAGTGCCAAGGACCACTGAAATTTTTCTCAGGCTACATACCATTTCTTTCTTTAAACCCCACATTTGGCAAATTGAAACTGATGATTCATCTTGCAAGCAGTCTAATAGTCCCCATGATTAAGAACATTAGAGCCTCAGGAAGCAATAAGAAATTATCAGTTCACTTAGGTGAGTCCATCCACAAGACAAACTAATGAATCCCACACAGTCTATGAAATAACTGAAGGGCATGTAGCAGCGGATGTGTGAGAGAGAATCTCTCTCCCTTTACACATAACAGTTTTTAGATTCTTCAGGAAGCCCAGAAAATGATGCTCAATACCAATGTTCAGCATAGAGAATTCATAAGGAAAACTATGGGTTTTTTGGTCTCTGAAACCTTTGAGAAAGGGTAATTTTGTCTTTGAAGCTGTCATGCCTTGTTGCATTATAATTACTTCCTTGTTGACTTCCATGTTCACTATGCAGGTTAGGCCAGCCTGGAGGACTGTTGGGGTGGACAAGGAAAACTAAGAATTACAGTACTGTGAACACAGCAATGGCTCTTAGCACAGCATCTTTTCAATTTATATTGAAACCCTGCTGCAATTTGACTTCATTAATTTGACTTAGTTAAGGCTAGGTTTGGAGAATTTCAAGTTTCTTTCCACTAATAAAGGAAGAGAGACATTTACTTGCCTCAAAGCTAAGCACTATACTACTGTGACAGGGCTAGTCACAATTAGGTCTGTCAAAGGGCATGGGAGAGGAGGAAGGTGTACAGCCAGCCTAGGCATAAATGATGGGAGTGCTGCCCACCAAGAGCAGTCTCCTGGCCCTGGCACTTGTCAGACTTGTCTGCACCAAAAGCCAGATCCACAACCTCTGCATAAGGACTAGTAGAGGACTTTCAGTCCAAGTGAGCAGAAATCATGTCAAATAACCAGATACTGAGGTGAGTAATTAGTAGCTATTAAGGGTTTTTTCAACTTAATTTTTTATTTTCTTTGCAGAGGAGTTGACAATAAAGTAGAAGGTTTTACATGCCTGGATGTTTTTGCAGGGTTAAAAGACACCAATGATGCGATTTATTAAAACTCTTTAGACAAAGAGTCTGAAACTTTTTGAATGTAACAGACCTTGATGCATTCCTGTTTGTCCCTCTCCAAAGTAGTCTGTCCATGTACAATCCCGCAATTACAATTTGAAACCTCTTAGGAAATGCATTTACAAAGAATGTAACTTCTGTTCCCTTCTGAGGATATGGTACAACACACGACTCTGAGGTAAGCCCAGATATGGTGTAACAACACACTGTCAAGGAGAGCTGTATGGACAGGACTGCTGGAAAGCTTCCCACTCACTGTGGAGTGGAGACACGCACAAAAGCAGTGTTCATGGCATATCCAAGACTTTACAAACCTACAATATCCCCTAGTCTGTGCTGATTTGCTCTTCTGACCATGTCCTTAAAGATGTTCCTTACATGTGGGATTAGAAGGATCCCTGGTTACCAGCTTATTGCCAGATGCAGTTCAAGTCATTGGCCATCAGCTGGCTCAGAAAGTTTCCCACTGTATGAAAGCCAGAATGTTTGAAAGAGTGCTCAGATTAAATAGCTCAAATATGTACTTACCTGGAGATAAAGACAGTTCTTCTGAAGGAGGAATGTTGAGAGATGTAGTTTCCAATTTCATCAGAACCACTTTGGCACCTTGCACTGTTTTTTGAGAGCCTTACGTAGTACCACTTTCTTGCCTTGTTTTACCAGCCAGCTGGGAGAGATATGGAATTTTAGTCTTTTACAATACTGGTGCTGATTAGCAAAAGATGAGGACACTTAATTGTTTTTTGAGGCTAAAAATAAATGAGAAAACAAAACCAGGAGTTCTGTGTCTACAGCAGAAAGAAACCTAAATCAAACACTCACCCAGAGCAGCACTGCCAAAAACAATCTAGAGAATTTTGTGATTTGTGAATATCTGGGAGTGTCTGTGAGATTTGTAAAACAGATTACCTAATGATTTTGCAAAATGAAATGTATTTCTGATGCCTGTCAGCCTGGAAGGCTGGCTGAACCATTCCCAGAACCCATGAGGGCACCATGAGGACAGGAACAGTCACAGATGGGCTTGGGAAGTGTTGAACAAAATTCCTTTGCTGGCTAGCAAAAATGCCCAGGTGCTTCAAGAGCATCTCAGAAATATGTGAATTCTGTCAGGTTAATGCTGTGACTATGTCCCTGGGGAGCCTGTTCTAGGCCCAGCCACCCATCTAGGAGGAGAATCTTTTTCTAATATCTAACCTAGAGCTCCCTGGCACAACTTCAGGTCCTTTCACCGGTGACCACAGAGATCAGTTCCTGTTCCTCCTCTTCCCCTCACAAGGAAGCTGGAATTGCAGTGAGGTGTCCCCTCAGTCTCCTCCAGGCTGAACAGACCAAGTGACCTCAGCTGCTCCTCGTACAGCTTCCCCTCAAGGCCCTTCACCATCTTTGTAGCTTTGCTTTGGACACTCTCTAATAGCTTCATGTTTTTTTTTATATTGTGGCACCCAACACTGCCCCCAGCACTCAAAGTGAGGCCACCCCGGTGCAGAGTAGAGCGGGACAATGTCCTCCCTTGCCCAGCTGGTGATGCTGTGCCTGATGCACTGTAGATTATCACATCTGTAAAAGACTAAATTAATGTCTGAGAAGAGCTGCCTTTAAACCACCTCCTCTTGCTTCCAACACATAGACTCCTGTAAACATACAAATGGACAAAAGCTAGGATACTGTAGTGAGAGCAGCTTTAGTCCTGCACATCTGATTGCACTTATTCCTGTGTTATCAAAATATCAAAACAATAGGACAAAAGGAAATACACTTATGAAACCAAAAAGGACAGAATTTTGGGAGAAAAGGTTGGGGATGAATGAGGCAAAATCAGGAATGAGATATTTGGGGCAAGGGAAGCATCTGCGTAATTTTGCCAAGGAAAGCAAAATAAGTCAAAAACATTCATCAGGATAAGCAGTGTATTAGAAGTACATAAGTAATATCTTGCCTCAATCTTTTCCTGGCTTCTAGCGCTGCTGGAAAATATTAGTTCTTCTTCATCATGTCTGCTAAACACATTCTTGAGGGAGAAGCAGGGCAGTGAAGAAAAAAAAAAGTGCGGAGAGTGAACTTAATCTTGGAATCCTGAAAAAGTCGCCTGTGTGCTTTTTCTAGCCTCTGGTACAGCAAACCAGGTTGCCATGGTAAAATGGGTCAGAGCAGTAAGCAAGTTAGCTTGTGCAACAAAATCAGACTCCTGGTGCAGTGATGGGAGGCAGAGGCCAAAGCACACAGTAATCTAGAGCTGAATCTAGGTCACTGGGGTGCTTTGTAGCTGCAGCTGTCCGTGTGGGACTGTGATCTCTGGCAGGGCTCACAAAACCATCCTGACGGCTGGGCTCCTGCTCAACGGTTACGGGTGTACTGGGGGAGCTGTTGCTTTGTCTCCTTCAAAAACAAATTATAATTTTAGATTTTAAATTATGGATGCATATGCAGGCAGCATGTGTCTGTGTGTATTATGTATGCACATTTATTTTAAAATAAGACATACTCAGCAGGCACATGGCCCATATTTTGGGAAGCCATTACACAAATTAACATTCACACTCCAAATGATCATTATCACATATTTATGGGAACTGTGCATCCCACTCCATGAAGGCTATAAAGATCTGCAAGCAAACATAAGAAATCTCTTCTCCAGCATACCTAATGAATTCCCCCCCTCAGACAAACGCCCTCCCAAAAAGCCTGGGAAAAGAAAAAAGGCTTTGGAGAATGTCAGGGAGGTCGTCCCACGGTTCAGTCTCTCACATCCCCCTACAGACATATGCTGATACATCCATCTTTGCAGCAATCTATTATTATCATTTACTATTCTGTGACTGTTAAAAAACAACCAACCCCTCCCCCCAAAAAACTAACAGCAAAAAACCCGCAACAATCAGTTAATAAAAAGCCAGAGAATGGGGCCAAATCAGGAGAAGAAGCAAACCAGCATACCCCCTGCTGATGCTGATGAAATTACACAGGCTCAGAGTTTAGTCTTACATACAGATATGGTCCTTGCCCACAGGAGGATGAAAAATGAGCCACAGTGGAGATTCATATGGAATATAGGAAAGGCATGCTTCTACGAGATGAAGTTGGCAGCTCTTTGGAGTATGAGGACTATTATGTCACTGGTTTTTCTGCCTTTTTTTTTTCTTATGTTTAGAAACTCTGCCAGGCAGAATTTCCTATATTTGCCTAGGATTCTAGGTTATACAGAAGAGATTCTGGATAAATCCCTGTACATTGATGCATCAGCTTTCACTGCACATAAAACAAGCCTAGAGCTCCACACCAGATCTACTGTGTGTGCAGTGATTGACTCCATAACAAGCACACGGTGGGTCTGAAGCTCCTCAGAAGCTTCCTGGCACATGGCATATCTGCTGAATAATTCTTATCCTATATACACCAAAGGTCTGGCACATTGAATGCCAAATATGTTACTCTCATGTGTCACATTTTGTCTGTCTCGTGCAGAAATCTGGCACGAGCCTAGAGTAACACTAGGTAGAGATGTTAATGAAATGATGAAATATGAACCTTTTCTATTTGGATTTGGGACAGTATTGGACAGATGAATTTTCCTTCTCACAACCACAAGAATTTAGACATTTCCACTTGAGACAGCTACACTGGACAAAATATCCCACAATACCATTTGGTTTTATTCAAATCACATCTTTCATACTTTGTCATGACATTTTGCCCATTTCCAGTGAGTGTGAGGGCAGAGGAAGGACAAGGGACAACAATAACTTGGAGTCTCAGAATCAGTGTCCACCTACATAAATCATGTATGACAAGGAAGTTCCTGCCCTCCAAATCCCACATTTCAAAATGGATGACTGAGATTATAAATGTGTTAGGAATAATTTAAAATTTAGGCCAGGAGTAATCCATAACAAGGTCAGCATCCAAAGACAGATGTGGCGCCAGTGCTTATTCAATTAACTAAACAGTTAAAATCAATTATGTTTTTCTTGAAAAAAATTAACAATGCATATTTATATTGAGGATGGCATTTCAGCTGTTATACAGGAGGAAGGTGTACAGCTTCTGGTCAATGCTTTGAACTGCATCTGACAAGAAGCTGGCAACCAGAGTGAGCTGCCTGCCCCTCATATGAGAAACACCCCAAAGGACATGAGCAGAGGAACTAATCAGCACAGACTGTGGCACAGACAGTGTGCATTTGCAAGCTCTCAGACATGCCATGAGCACGGCTTCTGTGCACAGCTCTACAGATGTCTGAAAAAAACGAGATGAAACGTGTATGGACCATATGTCAAATGTCAGTTTGTAAACAAAGTGAAATCTCTCATTTCCTCATACAGAACTGCTAATGTGATGCAAGAGGACTGGGCAAATGCCCATTCTGCTGAGCAGCTAGCACACATACCTTGCAAATGCTGGAGGTAGAGGTGCACATCATACACAAGCAACATGACATATTGCTTCAAGAGGAAAGTAGCAGAAAGCCAAAGAAAAAGAGTAAAAAAATATCAAGAGAGGTTCAAGGATGGTCCTCTCTCTTGATAGTCTCTCACAAATTCCCTTCTCTTAGCAATAACAAAGACTGTAAATCCATTAAAAAGGCCTTGACTCATTCTATCACATACAGTTCATCTCTTCTCTAATTTCCACAGCAACTTGCCTTTAATCCTTCAGCATTCTTATCCTTGATTATGCAATGATACTTGCATAGTTCTAATAACTCATCTGATACAGACAGGAGACAGAAATATTTGTCTATCAGGCATTGTCTCTGTAAAGCAAACAAATACCACTCCATTCAAAGAGGACAGTCAAATTCATCATTGGTGAAACATTCTGCATATAAGGTTTATGTGTAATGACCACCAGCGCAGACTCATTTAGAGATATCTCTAGTGATATAAAGATCTGCTATTGTGCTGATAAAATTCTTTTCATGCCACTGATACCTTAATAGCTGGCTACAGAATGACAGGCACGGAGACCAGGCAGGCTTGGAGACTTACCTGGACAGACACGAAGCGAGAGGGTTGTGATTTTGACACCAGAATTGTATAATCCAGCATAAAATTTGCAATTTGACTTTGATTCTACATGTTCTGAAGGTACCTTACCTATAATAGCAAGTCTACAAAATACTGCGCATAAACTAGAAGAAAACAAAGCAACCAAAAAAAAAAAAGAACCTAGGAAAAAAAAAGTTCATTTCCTAACTCTGACATGCATATAATTTTATGCTTGAAAATAGATTTAGTCTTCCTGTTTCCAAAAAAAGTAGTAAATCACAGACTCAGGGGACTACACAGACGTGTACCAAGTGGAGGGATGGCAGGGTGTGGGGAGGGAGGAACTGCTTTATAGGCAGAAAAGAAACATTCCATGCAAGTAGGACTGCCAGATAAATCCCCTGTTGCAGTCTGTCTACACATTCCACTGCTAAAGGGCTGTGAGTTGTCGATAAGGGGTCGTTTTCCTACACCTGGACAAACAAGCCATTCACAGAAGAGAGCTAATTAACTCTGCCACATAGTGAAGGACCTCAAGTACCTGACACACTTTTGTCATGATCCCTTCTCTGGGCAGGGTGGAGTGGGTGTTGGCTGACAGAGGGCTGCAGAAAAGGCTATCGTATAAAAATTACTCTTTTTAACTGGTTCTTTTTTTCTTACTTTATATTTTGGAAAAAAGGAAAAAGGAAGGAAGGAAGGAAGGAAGGAAGGAAGGAAGGAAGGAAGGAAGGAAGGAAGGAAGGAAGGAAGGAAGGAAGGAAGGAAGGAAGGAAGGAAGGAAGGAAGGAAGGAAGGAAGAAAGAAAAGAAGGAAGGAAAGAAGGAAAGAAGGAAGTTATCTAGCTGGCTAAATAGCTACCTAAGCAAAGGGTTTTTTCAGGCTTTATTTAAAATCCAAATTGGACTTGCATAAACATTTATTGATAATACTTTTAACAGTGTTCAGGTACTGATGAAAACACACCTTATATGCCAAAACATCACCATCATAACGGCAATATCATTTATGTGGTCTTCTTAAAAGGAAGAAAAAATAGAAACTCCAAACATTTGTAAAGCACAGGGAAACTCAAGAGTTCATGTTCTGGTCATTTAGTGAATTAAGCATTCCTCCACTCTTGTTGCTCAGAATGAAATAACAAAGAGGTTAATTTTACTATTTTTTTAATTAGTCCCTCTGTGATGGCTGCAAGCACATGCATCAATACTTTCCAGATTGACTGCTCATCTGTACAGCATATACTGCCTCAACAATGGCCTTATGAATTTCATCAAACAAGTGTTGGCAGCTTCCCACTTAATCACTTAGTATAACTGTGGACTCTTGTTTACTGACATCAGGGAATGCCTCAACAGAGCAACTATTGCCTCATACCTCTTCAAATACTAATGGGGGTGTAAAAAGCCAAACATCTGATACACGATTGTCTCCCTGGAATGCTTTAGTCCCTCAGTCAGTAGAAAGGATTAATTCCCTTTCCTAAAAAAGGCATGCTTTAGAGGAACTTTAGAGCTCTTCACAGCTCAGGCAAATGACATTTGAAGAGGTTCTTCAGGAAACAGTCTCGAGTGTTCTCTCTGAGTACATTAAAAACTAATTAATCCACTGGGTAAATATGTAAATTATGGGTATGACATCTGAATCATTTTGACATAGTAAATGAACACAAGGTCTGATGGAGACAGGTATCTGTTTCTTGAGTATGATTTCCAGTCTCCTCAAACATCTTGCTTTGGAACCTTTCACAGGCTATGAACTAAAGCAGTAGCCAGTTGTTAAAGCATTTGAAATAAGAAATCATTAAAGCAAACTAGTCCTGGCATGCAGAATTTTACTTTGAATTGTGCAAGATAAAATAACAAGCATTTTAAATAGAAATACCTGAAGTTAAACATAATGTCTGGCAAGGTAACTGAGGAGGAAATATCTCATAACATCCATGTGGAAGTCTCCAGCTGTAACACAAACTTCCTTGGCCGCTCAGTAAGTGACTAAAGTTACAAACATTTATATCACAGTTAATTTACTTTCAACTGTAGTTTGGAAAGCTCTTGCTCTCTTAAATGATGCTGCTAAATGTCAAATTTAAAATTTTGGAAAGTTATTGTCAACACTTTGCTATATGTGAATATTAATTAATTCTAAATTGCAATGGTTTCCATAAAACTTCTGTGGATGCTGAAAGAAAAAAAAAAAGAAATAAACCCACTTAATCTCCTATGCTACTTCAATAAATAAAAAAAAAAAAAAGAAAAAGGGATGGTTTTCCACTTATAAAATAAAATGCTGCCAAGAGCTACATTCAGCTAGTAAGCATTTGTTTCAAGAGGATACTGGGTCCTGTCATATGATGAGAGGATATGACATTTGGTAATCTTATTGGCACATGTCAGGTTAGCAGGGCCAAGAAACACAGAACAGTCTCCTAGCAGTATCCCTTTTCACCATAGCTGTGGTGCCTAAGAAAATTAAACATCCAAAGAGAACAATCATAGCGAAAAGTCTGACAGTTTTATGAGGGAAGAATGTGATGGAGAGTGATGGAGTTGTCTGTAACACTTCCAGAATTTCCTGGAAGCACACTTTATTGATCAGAAGCTGGAGTCAACAAGCTCACTGAAGATCTGAAAGTGCTAAACAAAGTCACTGAAAATGAATCAAAGTACCACAGTCAGCCCTGTGTACTTATTGATTCAAGAGACAGGGCTAACATCTGACTACCAAAAGCCAACAGTGACTTCAGCCACTCTTTCATAACAGCAAATAAGAAAGTGCAAGAAAGCAAGAATTGCAACATGAAAGAACCCCACAAAAGAGGCGTGAGTCAATTATAACATGGGATATCAAAGATAGCAAAAATAAAGGCTGGTAGCAGATTCACAAGCTTGAAGCTTTAGAAGATTGTGTTAAAACCAGAGAGACAACTCTCAGAGATAAGATAAGGATAACTGTCGAAGAGACTATAAATATCATTCACAATGTGATGCAATCAATAGGGAAAATGACCCAGAGTGAACATACATCAAAGACCAGATGCCTTCAGAATTTAAGACCATTTTTGCTTGAGAGACTTGATAAAACAAAACAAGCCAAAACCAATCCAAAATTTTTAAAAAGAGCCAAAAAACTCTTAAAAAAAAAAAAAAAGACAGTGTTCATATGCCATGCTCGAGGAGATAAAAGGTTTAATAGTTGAAAATGATTTTTGAAAGACAACTACATGGGGAAAAAAGGTATCAGATTGACTGCAAGAAAGGATAAAAATAAAGCTTTTTGTTTCTTAGATTATAATTATGGAGTGATATAATGAGTTAGATGGACAAAACCAAACAAATGAAAGCACAGTCAGCCTTCAGAGAGAGGATCTATCTGTGAAAGGCTCAGAAAATGACAGTAATTTGAATATAGTCAAAATGGTCAAGAATAACAACATATCAAGGGCTGTTAATGCTCCTCTTGAACATTTATTCAAAGAAAGGAAACAAGGAATGAGCTAATACAAAGACTTGAGAAACTAAATCACAGAAGGAAAAAGAGATTAGGAAAAACTCCAAAGAGAAGACGGTTGTGAAATATCAAATGACTGTAACCTACAAACAATGATCTTTGATAACTGCTGTAGACTTAAAAAGTTCACTAACACTGTGTTAATAAGTATCAAGAAATGAAGATTTTGGAGAATGCGTATAAAATAAAATGCACAGGTTTATATGGAATATGAAGACCTATGAAATGTTCATCATAGATATCAATATATTATGATTGGGACTATCCAGAAATCTTAGTTAATACATAATAAATTTTTTGAAACAAGAAATTAAGGTACAGGAAAGAGCTGGAAAGCTTGTTACATTTTCATAGGGAGAGTGCCTAACTTAAAAAAGCTAAGAAATTTGCAGTTTCATGAGCATGTTTGATTCATATCAATAATTCCCTACTATTACAGAGGCAGACTAATTAATTTGAGGCAGTTTTCTACCTCCTTCTTTTACCTGGATCCAGTATTCATCTGGTAATTCAGCAAGTCAATTCAAATCATTGAGATGAAAGAGTACTAAGCTGGAAAAATATAGTGGTTTACCTTATTTAATAAGTCAAATCCATTAATCAAGTTAGAAACTAGAAACAGATGCCATGGACTATCCAGAGAAGGTGAAGAGAAGTTCTAGATTTCGTTGTCAGGAGCCATACTCAGAGAAAGATATAGAAAATTTCAGACAATAAAAGTATATTATTCTATGTAGACTTGAGAGCTGGTAACAGATTAGAAGAGAAATACACAAAATAAAACAGAATAATATTAATGCATTTAAAAGCAAATTATTGTGGGAACACAAAGAACTTAAACAGCATGTGAGATAACCTAAAAAGAATTTATATGAAATCTATGAGAAATCAAACATAGGGCATAGCTGCAAGTCTCAGTGTCTTTAGGGTGGGGCTCTGAGT
Source organism: Lanius collurio (assembly GCA_020086605.1). Lineage (NCBI taxonomy): Eukaryota > Metazoa > Chordata > Aves > Passeriformes > Laniidae > Lanius > Lanius collurio. The sequence goes on from JACBWW010000001.1 coordinate 43,565,343, forward strand.
TAAAAAGACAGACACCAAATAGGAATCTCTAGAAAAATTATACCTGCAGTTTAGTCTTCTTGACTGATTCAAGAGACCATGGAGAAATCATGTGGAGCATAACCCAGCTGCTCTAACCAGGAGCTACAAGAAGATTGAAGTATATCCTTGGCCAGAAAAGATAAAAGTGAATTCTGAGAGATAGTTCACATCTAGTGTGCCCTGTACCAGGAAAGAAGAGAAATAGAAGATCTAAAATGAAAGACACATCTTTGCCAAAAGCAAAAAGCAGGAAGCTGTTACAGTTGGCCATTACAGTGCAAATATAACCAACTGAACTAAGCAGTGTCATCAAAATGGTTAACAAAGAGCCTTATTAGAGGCAAAAGTTTTGTGAGAGCAGCAGTGTTGGAAATATCACCAACTGAAATTTACCTGATTTTTTTAAAATGATGAGTGCATGTTTTCAGTGAAATGGAACTAGAAATGACAGTGCTCGCAAACAGTCAAAGGACTGAGATATATTGATACAAAGTGGATGCAAGGTCAGAAAGACTGAATGCAAGGATAAATAAACAAGAGATAGCAACAGCAAACACAATAAATGTGGAGGCAGTCACAACTCAAGGGCATCAGGCTGTGGGGTATCATGTCTTGTAAAGAAAGCAAATGTCTTGCAGAGTCCATATGAACTTCTGCAAAAATAACAGAGATCAAAATTATAATCTGTCCAAGAACAGAGACTGGAAAATAAAGCTCTGGTTGTGAGGCAGAGACAAACCACTATGTTACTTATCTCTTGTAAATGATCACAGGAGTCTGTAAGATTTGTTCAGTTTTGTTTTTATTTTTTCTTAGTGATACAACAAATGAAGGAAAAATGAACTTCAAAATAAACAGTAGAACTGATTACAGTGTAAATTCTGTGAGCACACACGAATATATGGTGACACACAAATAAACAGCAACTTGCCTGGTTCAAAACCAAAACGAGTCTTCATTTACATAGTAAGCATAAAATGAACCCATGTGGTGAAGTCCTACAGGCACTCCTGTAGAAGAATACATACAAATGAAACACCTCAGAATAATAAAACAAGATTTTTCTTACAAACTTCTTTTGAAGAACAATCTGCAAATATGTGGAAAATCAAAGGATAACCCAAACCTAGGAAAGTTCTTAAGGTTCTCAGAGGGAGCTTCTTTCAGAGGATGACCCAGAGAAGCTGATGGAGTTTGCTATCCTGAAATACAAGACAGAAAATACATCTCATTCCTTCACTGTCTAGAGAACTGAGCCTTTTCAAGAGAAAATTGTCCTTGATGACTAACATTTAAGTCAGATTGTCTTTTTACTACAGCTTTTTATTGCATGTCAACCAAAAACATGTAAATAAAGAAAACATGAGTTAATAGTCTTTTCTAACAATTAAAATAGAATTCTCTTCCTGGAAATTTAAAAACTTGAGAAGATATATTAACATGGTCTAAGGAAGATATATTAACATGATATAAGGCCTCACCTCCCTGACACAACTTCATGCAGGATATTAGTCTAGATGGCCTCCAGAGGTCAATTATAACCTAAATTATTTTGTAATTAAATTATTTTGTGAGCAATGGGAGCTTGCAAAGAAGAGATTTTAAACTCATTAATCTTAGGAAAATTGAAAGAGAAAATAATGTAGTTTGGAAAGAATAAAGAAAAAAAAAGTTTGCTTCTGTAAAATATGTTTTATTCACCTTTCCAACTAAGCCAGCTAATATACCACATTTCAGAAAAAAAAAAAAAAAAAAAAAGTGCCTCTACTCAGAAAGACTGTAGAAGACAGTTTATGGTATCTGGGTCTTGTCCATTAACTTTTCTCTTAGGAAAGACTCTCTTAGGAAAGGCCATCAAGCTGTAGAATATTTCGGTCTTTTCTCTTAATTTTCCACTTTCAATAAGTGCATTTTGGACAACAGAAACCAAGATGTTGCATCAGAAAATAAACTACCCAGGTATTACTTTATTACTTTTAGATTTGCTACTTTTTGCTTGGATTTTGAAGAATATTACCAAGTGGAACAATGCTATCTCTGGAGCAGGGTAATTATAAGATGAGTTTATCACAGTATCTAAGTTCTAGGGCCTCTATTGTGTTATTTCAAAGAGAAAGATAGGAGCTTAACAGCTCTCTGCCTTTTTTTCTTGATTTGAAACAGTGTTGAGAACGGAGATGTAATTCATGACTCATTCAATACATAGAAGCACTCACTAAAGCATTTTAATTGTGAATTGAATCTAGTCATTAGGAATCTCATTGTATGTCCTGATTTCAAAATAGAATTTCCTGTTCTGCTAAGAAAACTTCACGAGGGATCAGTGTGAAGTGAGGTAATTCATGTCACTCTCCTCACAAATAGCAAAGATTCCCTGTCACAGATGTATTTGCACATCTTTCTGGTCACAGTGTGCATCAGAGCAGTCAGTCACTGGAACAGGCTCCCCTGGGAAGTAGGCACAGCTATGAGCCTGTCTGAGTTCAAGGAGTGCCTGGACAACGCTCTTGGTCATATGGTTTAGTTGTAAGTAGTCCCATGAGGATCAGGAGTTGGACTCAGTGATCCATATTGAACCCTTCTAACTTGAGATACTCTTTGATTCTTAGGATTCTATGATTAGTATATGTGAAAATGCCTTGGATATTATTCTGAAAAAAATGTCTTTGATGACTTTATTTGAACATGATCACTGCCCTCTTCTTTTTGGGTGAACGAGGGCCACAGTTTGTCACATTCCCTCTTTGATCTTACATCAACTGGTATAACCGACTGCTCTTTTCCAAACAGTCTTGTTTTCCCTTCATTCACTTGGAACCTAATTCAATTTTAGAAAACAGTAAAGCATTTACACATTTTTAACATGCATACATTTTCTCAGTGTTGCTCCTCTCAGAGGAATTATTTCTGTCATTTCCCCAGATTAATTCCTTTCAATACCACAGGAATGCTGACTTTTTAAACTATAGCTTTATGTTGGTGCCTTTGATGCTATGTATACATGACATTTTTCATTCTCAGCATGATTTACAGAGATATTTCCAAGAATGTTTAGCCTCAGAAATGATAGCTGTCATTCTTGTGAAATTAACCACATACAAAATAAAAGACTATGCTTCTTATGGACAATTTATTACTTCAGAATAGAAATGTACTGGGCCAAACCAATGCTAAAGTTAATTTAATCAAATAATGATTTGGTTTGAAAAGGGCCTTAAAGTTCATCTTCCTCCTGTCCTGCAGGCAGGGACATCTACCACTAGAAAAATGTAATTTGATTTAATGGAGCTACTCCAGGACTGACATCATATCACTATGTAAAACCATGAAGAATAAAAAAAGCTTATTGAAGCTTCATTGTCTGCTATGTGAAATGGAGTGATAATGGAACTTAACCAAAAAAATTATCATTTTGGTTAGGTAAAGATTGTAGTGTGTCCGGATCATATTTTCACATACACAACTGCAGAAGTGAATGTAGACAAAAAACAAGACAACTAACCATATATGAAGCTCCTGCACATATCAAACTCCTAAAACATGGATCATATAGATAAATATGTTATTTAGACTGCAGTGCTAACTTATAAGGAAATTAGATTGGTAATAATCAAACTAGTAAAATAAAAATCAATCCTTGATAAAGATAGATGTATTTTATGTCTGTCTCCAGCTGTCCTTGATGTTTGAATGAAATAATCATTGGAAAAGGTCATTGGTGTGTGGAATAGAACTTGAGACTCCAGCTTTCCCCAGCCAAATAAATCAATGGGCATAAGATTCCAGTTTTCCACAGCCAAATATATTATTTGGAATAAAATTAGTTTTCTTCCCCTTCTGCCTTCTCTCTTCTTCATTGAGTGAAGCAATAAAGCATTTCTATCTTTCTGATTACAAAGAAATGCCTGTGCAGGAAGGTGAAGTCAGCTTGAATATCTTTAACACTGAGCCCTTTAAATGCACTGAGGTCTCCTAGCCTAGAAGTCTCAATATGACGGTCAGGAACATTATGGAAGGCAGAGAAAAACAGCAGTACCAAAGTGAAGAAGGTATCCTATAATTTGAATTTGTGTCAACACTACTCTGACCATCAAACAGAGAAGGAAGTTTACCTGTTTCCCACTCCCTTGTTGTGTGCTCTAACTACGATATACTACTGAATTAAGGAGTACAAATGTGAAAACATCATTTGAACCTCGTGATCATCTCTGCCCTTTTTGAGGATGGTTTCTGTGAATGTTTGCCAGTAAAAGCTCCAAGGCAAAGCTCAGCAGGAGACTGTGGTAGGATGCAAAGAGGAGACTGGTGTCACAAATCAGACACTCTGGGAGAGAGGCAGTTCTCAGCAAGTGCAACAAATTCACTTGTAGAAAGAAGTTATAAAAATGCCTAGACTTTGAGGCCTTCTCATTCACGGTTGGATTCAACTTGTAATATTTAATCCCACCTCCCGGTCATTGAAGAACCTCAGTGGATATTTCATAGGAGAAATGAAAAGAGATGAGAATGCTTGGAAGACTGATTCTTAAGGTTATAGAACTGACTTTGTCTAGATTGTGTCCCCACTGCAGTGAAATTCTGTACCAGCAGATGTACGTTAAGCAATCTAAGTATGCTTAGTGAAACTACCAGTCACTAAGCAATACTCTCTGAGGAACTTGAAGATTAGTGTGAGCTACAACCTCAGCATCAGATTCTTAGGTGGATTTCCTACTGTATCAGACTGTCTTGTGAAATTCAGGTTATGTCATTAGTAACACTTGATTATCATTAGTCACCTTTAATCTCTAATGGTGACATCAGTATACCTTTGAACTATCAGCCCGCTACAAACAGCTGTATAAAATTCTGTAATATTCAGTTATTATTCCTGTAAACATAATTTCACTTAATTTATATATTTCTAAAAATAGAACAAGAATGCTGCTTCCATTTGAATGAATTGTCCCAAGATACTTGAGCCTTACTTACACGACAGTTTAGTGAAAGAACCATTCTCAAAGTGTGAAGGAGGAAAAGACCTGGCAGCAACACAGGCAAAAGTGACAAATGGCAAAGGCAGAGACAGCAGCGGTATCTCTGATGTGAGACATTCCACCTGTGTATCATGAGCAGGAGCTTTGCTGCCAGCTCCTGTCTCTGACATGCCTCCCTCTCTCATCTGCTGCAAACTATCTCTATGCTGTGTGTAGCCCCTGTTGCAGTCAGGGTGAGGAAGAAGACAAAACCCAAAAGGAAGAAAAAAGGACTCTTTTGTGACTTTTTCAGCTTTGTGGGAGATTGAGACTGAGCTTTGTCACAGACTAGCAGCCTGTGACAGTGGAGTGGGGAGAGGAGCTCTCTCCAGGCAACAGAGCACAAAGGGAGAGAAAGAGTGGCTGCAACCAAATGCAGAAAGGGATGAAATATCTGCCTTGACTGTATTGTAAAAATAACAGGGAAACATGCTTCTTAATCAGGATGACCATCTGTCTGTGATGGGTGACAAGCCTGTTTTAATGTTTCCTGTAAAAAAGACTTTGCAGGATTTTGAAGTTAACTTGACCCCCTACCTGGATTCTTCCTCTGACACTACAAAACCTTCCAGTACACTTTGCCTGAATTGTCTGTACACATAACCCACTGCAGAAGTTTCTTAGGTGGAAACCCTGCCACTGTTTACAGTTCACAGAAACACTGTCTGATAGTTTGGGACAGGAAGTGAAAAATGCCACTAAGCCAAATGAAACTAGAAGGGAGTTTATGTGGGAAGAAACTAATGAGTCAGACAGATATTTTGGAAGAGTTACTCATCTAAGAACTGTTAGATCAGTCCCTTAAGAAAGCAAGCTTAATACTGCTATGTTTTGACTTAATAAATGTTGACAACAGTAGGCAAACCTGCCATCCTGTTTAGGAATAAATGTGAGAATCCATTGAAATTCATTTGGGGAAAAAGATGGCTAAAATACCCACATACATACCCTAAGAAACAGGAATGGTCCGCTGCCCAAAAGGAAGACAACATGAGAGTAGGTCTTTTGCTGTAACTACTTTTATGTATGTTCAACTGTCTGTGAAATAAAGGAGAAAGGAGTATAAAAGCCACCCCAGAAGATGGAGTGGAGCTGAGCTGTGGGAATGTCCTGAAGGCACCACCTGAATGTGGTCTTACAGGGCTGTGGGAGTGTGTGCCAAGAAGCAGCATGCTGTGATGCTCTGCAGCTGCAGAAGCAGAGACAAGTGCTTCCAGTGCAAATATAGCTCCACTAGTGGAGTCTAGTTCCACCATCAATTTTACCTTTTGAGGGAAAATACCTGAAAAAGTGCAACATGTGTTTAACCACTAGAGTCAAAACAGGACAATTCTGCTCTGATTAAAAAATTGCCCTGAGGTATTTTCCTTATCACTAGTATTCAATGTTTCTATTACATTTATAAAATAGTGTTTATCTTACATTTGATCCAAAAGATGACAACAGGCAGCTGGTTTTGCATCACGTTAAGATGTTATATTACGTATGTGACATTGTACCAGAACAGGGATTTTTAAACAGGCTTGAGCTTACTCTCATTAAATCCACAAATGGAACTCACTTGACTCACAGTTTGGTTCTAAATCCAAAATTCCACTGAAACCCCTTAGCAAAAACATGAACAGTAATGATTAATGAATTCTATGAGAACTAAATTAAATGAAGATGTCATTTGGCCTGGTGATTCTGACCTCACTTTTATCCACAACTGAAAGTACAATTAAGAAAGTGTAAAAACTCACACAATTACATTCAAACAAAATTTGTCTGAAAATATGGGTTGACAAAATCTAACATTCTTCACAAAAATATCTGGGTTCAGACTTAATTATTTTCTTCCAGATACCCAGTAGTGACACATGACAATCCTTAGGGCATCTGTTCAGCTTACTGCTCACTATTAAAATGCTCTAATGAAATGGAAGTAGCTGTTAACTCTCTTAGCACATCTTCTATTTGAAAATCCTGCAGTGATTGGCATATTAACAAACACCACAATTCTGATAAGAAAGTTTTGCTTTCATGCTATGCTTAAACTTCAAAACAATCAAGTTATTTTACTCGTGCCAGGTATCCTAAATCCTGTGCTAAGAAGTTATTGTACACAGTGTTACAATACCAATGCTATAATCCATCACAGTTGTTTAGTGGAACCCACCAAGGAATCCCAGCACAGCTGATGCTGTTTTTCTCTTGAGGCTATTTATATGGTGAGAAATGTCTGTTGAAGCAAGTCCTCATTTGTGTTCTTCCAAAACCTTTTTTTGGTGTCCTAGTGGTATCAAACAGTGCAGTTTCTTGATAACACTGTCACAGAACACAAAATCCAAAGTTGAGTCAAGTCTCATAGCATGCTAAAAAGCTAAGGGATGTGAATTTCTGGGCTGCTTTTCAGGAAGATCAGTCTGTGTGCATTTTGCTATCTATTTTGCACTCCTACACCTTCTTCTCCATTCCAGAATCAGCTTTTTGTGGTTGGTACTTCTGTACTATGATATTGTGGTTTTAAATCAGTATTTAGAGAAGTCTTGAAGACAGATATGTTAGTATTGAAATTCAACTATGACAAGAAGATGAAGAAGATGATGAAGAAGAAGAGTAAAAAACAGTAAAAGAAAATCAGAAAAAGCATCTTTAATAGTGGTTTTATAGCTAATGCCAGACAGCTGTGTCCTGTGATCATGCCAGCCCAAATGGTTGCTGGTTACCTAAGAGAGGCCATTTGGGTGTAAGACAGGTAAAAACCTCAAACTCACACTTCACAGCAAGATACCCTTGCACAACAGCCCTCAGACACAAAAAGCTGAGATCCTTGAGGCTCTCAGCAGCATCTCTAAGGGGGAAAATAACCAGACAAGGAGGGCTAATAATGTTGTACTGTCTTGCTGGTGTATAGAAAAATTGTAATCAGGAATAGGACCAAGGCCACCTTATGTAGACAGAGAAACACCATGAGAAACTTTTTTATTAGTGCCTCTGGAACCACTTCAAAGCAATAATACAAAACTCTATTAGCCTCAAGAAATTCTCAGTTGCTTTAGTACTAGTGTTATGAAAAACATGTCATATTAAATGATGTTGTGGAGTAACACCATGCCATTGAGTTCAGCAATTATTGTCAATGGAAACTGCATCCAGAAAAAGAACACTCCTATGAGAGCTAATGGGATCCCAGGAGCAGAAAGGCAACATGAAGCTCTTTAAACACTCACAGAAGTTTTGTGTAGCCCATGCAATGACCTGCAGAGATCTGGGAAAAAAAGACATGAACAGGTAATAATCACTTTCAATGAGAAAGCTCTTAAAAATCCTCAAGATGCTTGAATGCCAAGAGATTCCCTGAAAAGTTTTAGGAATGATGAAGGACAAGTGAATAAATATTGTGTCAAGTGTTAGTCATGTAATACTCTGGAGCAATGTGTCTTTAACAGTACACTGTTGTCACTCTGGGGCTTCACTGGTAACCATTCCAGTATAACAATAATTGCAGAGTCTATTCATCACCCAGGAAGACTTAAAGGCCTAAACTGAAAATTGACCTGGCATTTTTCTCTTCATGTCTATAAAAAAATTGTCTGCAAGCATTGCCCTAAGATGAAAAAAGATTATTTCAGAGGAAGGTGTCTGTGGAGTTATTACTCCTGCAGTGTAACACAAAACCGACTTACAGCCATTTAAACTCAAGTTAATAGAAGGAGTCTTGAAAAAATAGGAATTCTTTGGGCCACTCATTTCTGTTATGTTGATCTCAGTTAAATGTTGGGTCTACATGGGAACAGTTGCTTTACTGCCAATTTACATTGTGCAATTCAGCATATTACACAAACTACATTACAATACAAACTCTGAGGCAGCAGCATTTCTATAAGTCACTGTGCAGGGCTAAGAATAACTTTTGTGAATAGCTGTGCATGATAAGTGCAGATAGAGTAAAAGGCATCACTTTTCAACAGCTGGCTCAAAAAATGTAGCTGCCAATATCACCTTGAAAGCTCACTGTGTCTATGTCTTTAAAAAAAATAAAATTTTTGTGTCACACATTTTCTAACAAGGAGTTTATTATATCTGTCCAGAATGAGGGTCTATAAGAGCATCATAATCGCCCCCAAAACACATTTTATAGTACAAGTTGTCATGTAACCTGAATACCCCTTTTCCACACTACACTCCAGAAGCTCTGTCCCCTAAATCCGGCTGAAGGCCAATGAGGATCCAGTTGCAGAGGGCTTGCTCACGGATCATTCAGTCTCTCACTGCGTCTGTAATCCACATTTCACACCTCAGAATACAGAACAGGAGTCATGCAAAATCAAGTGTGGAAATGTAACAAACTGCTGCTGAAAATGAGTCTGCAATAGCACTTTCACATTTCTCCATGTCGGCATGCAGCTAGTTTTTCTTCTCTGTGATTAAGGACGTGTTATGCCAGGAGCATACCACATTGTTAAAATGACCATCGATTTAATCTATGGCTATTATGTGGCCTTCTCAAACCATTTGACTTACATTAGCTGATTGGTTTGTTTCTGATCCATGTGTTTCTAGACTACTTAATTTAAATAAACCTACATTTTGGGAAGATAGCCTGCAAATGAGTAATACATATCCTGAAAATAAGTAGTATCTCATAGGAATGAGAAAAAAAAAATAGACTCATCTGTAGACAAGTAACTTTATTGTCACAAACAGATATCTTTATTAAATTTGCATTTAAGGAAAAAATTTTTTTCTTATTATAATTGTTGAGAATTTTGTCATTGACACCTACAAACCCACAACTCCTCTTCCTAATATTTTGTTTGCTTCTGCCATAGTATTCACCAAAACCAGACAATAAAAACAAAGTATTGTATTTACTAATTTTTAGTAAGTACGGTGTATACATATTATTAACTACTAATTTTGGGTCAATTTATACGAATATGAAGTGACAAATTATAGTGATGCAACCACAAATTACTGACTAGCAGCAAATTACACTAACACAGTATAATCTTCAGCCACACCTGAGTTTGAGTATTGTGAGCTCATGTATGATGAATTAAGATGGAAGAAAATCATACTATGTGAAGGTGTGACCCACCCAAGCAAATGAAAGGAGCAGAATAAGAAAATTCCAAAGCAAATCCAGAGTTGCAATATGGACCTCTCATTGCTCATACAAAATCTACACCAGCCTTATTATTATTTTTTTGATTATAAAGGTATGTATGCCATTTGGAAAACAGTGGCTCACAGTGAGGAAGGAGTGAACCCCCAAAAATATACACAGACTACATAGTCTTCTTGCTTCATAGAGAAGGGCATAGATCGTTCTGAACATTATAATGTGGCCCCAAGTTAAATAAAAACCAGTGGGAATCCTCCTTGTCCTTTTGTCCTTGGGATAAAACAAGAGCTGTTTCTTAATGTTAGACTCAAACTAAATTCCCAGGCTTTCAATGGGAGTTTTGTCTGACTGGAGTGCACGGCATTGTTCCAAGAAGGACGGGGAGCACAAAGGTGAAGACTACGAAGTGATATCACCCTTCTGCAGAATGGTGTATTCTGTGGAAGACAAAAGGGTATATATTCAGATCTTATGATAACCATGTTTTTCCACCAGCAGGATTTGTGTTCTGGAGAGGCTGCTCCCATCCTCTCTCTGCAGAAAAATTAGTAATAGATTTGAGAACATAAATTATATTGAGCTCAGTCAAATTGACCTCTCTGTTGTTGCTGGTGTAATAGGCCATCTCAGTCTGCCAGCTGTGGGATTTTGGTGTGTTTTCCTATGCCTTAGCTTCCCAGTCTGGATAGCCTGTCAACTTATACATGCATGTCTCTCTGCATCCCCACCTTCCCTTTGCCTCAGGGTATTTCTGTTTAAGTAGAACAGAAAGGAATGGAATACATCGTTTATGCAGCCCTTGATTGTATTTTATGTTTTGTAATTATAATAAAAATACCTCAAAGCTCTGCTTTTAATTTATTATTGCTCATTTGATAAGATAAAGCACTGCATGTTACTAGCACTTGACTTTTTTGTCATCTGAGATTGAAAATAAAATGCTAAATATATTAAATATTCACAAAGGGAGTCAAATAGGGTCATGGAAAGTGCCATACATTAATCATAAATGTGTGGTGTTCCCTTGTTAAATGATACAGTTCAGCTCTGCATTTTCTGACAAATGAGGTCAAGATGTTGTTTGCTGTTAGAAACTAATTAGAGGAAATTCTTCACGCTTTTTTAATGAGGAAAAGCAAACTTTTGGAAATGATAATGTGAAGAAAATTCAGACTATGGTGAGCAAAACCAATTTTTTTTCCCCCCAGAAGAATGTTTCAAAAGTAAAGGCATGATTAGTTACAAAGTTCACTTGGCACACATTCTTATCGTTTCACCAGTCAATAAGGTTACATCATGGACAAAAAATCAATGTCTTATGGCAGTGAGAGATAAGAAGAAAACAATGAGAAAGTGATTACTATTGTCAAATTCTGCTGCTATTTGAGCTATTTTACTTTAGTATTAGGTATTAATGGGATCAAATGAAAGAAAGTAGACCTTTAAGAAAATCAAGTGGATTTGGTATGTCAGCCTGAGCAGAAAAAGATTAAGTATACCCGAGTTTAACACTCCTGTGACCAGAGAAGTTAATATAAAGAGATGCACCTGCATTTTTAAAGTCCCTAGTAAAACAAGGTAAGATCCAAAATAGAGGTAGGAATTATTCTAGTTTTACACGGAGCTGGGCAGCTGAGGAGCATCAGCAGCTGTCACACCCCTTGTGAAGCACAGTCCAGGCCCAGAATCTGGAGATTGCCTCTCCCTATCACCTGGGAGAAGGTGACAGATTACAAATGGGTTGGGGGAAACACCTATTACCCACACTTGTTGCTACACCTCAGCCCACTGAGGCAGCCAGCCCTTCTGGAAAGTGTTTTGATCTACTAACACTTACAGTCGAATTTCACAAGACTCCCATTACAAAAATACTTCTTTTCACATGTGGGGGTTTTTTGTGCAAATTTATTTTATGGACAAACAAAAGGCACATCTCACTATCGAAACAACAATCGTAGTCCAAAATGGAAATAGAGGAGTGCCGTCACAGAAGCATTACTTGGTTTGTGGTTTGTTTTTTTTAATGAAAATAACAGCAAATATTAACTCTATTGCAGAAGTGAATCTTTTTTTATTTCCTTAAAAAGTATTCAATAAAGATGCAGTCCATAAAAATTACCTAAATTTTCATATCCTTTGATAAAGTTTTGAACATTTCATACCAGAGTAGGATGGTCTTTAGTTATATTTACAATGAAAACAGAGTTATGCTCAGGCAGACAGTGTATGACATGTATGCTCGTGCTTCTTACCGGCCAGGACATCTACAATTACACAAAGTCTACAAGACAATGACCACAAAAAGAAAATTTTTCTGCTTGCTTTCAGGCTTTGCTGAAAGTCAAGGTAGTTCTGGCACTGTGTCGGGGAATACATTTGACAATATATGACTGAGGAAACAAAAACCCCAGGCTATATTGCTATTAGCTAACCAAGCATGGCCAGGACACAGGCCAACCACTACTAGAGGAGCTTTTAAATCATTAGTACAATGCCTGAGCACAGTTTTGATCAGAGTCAACTGCAAAACTCTCAGGTCACTCTTTGTAGAGAAGCAGGAGGTAACACAGGCCAGGACCATTCCCACCAGGCCGTTTGAATGCTATCACCCTGTTTTGGGGACCTGGGAGTGAATATCTGTAGTGATTTGAAATGTGTAAAGCCAATTGATTTTGAAACTGGTCAGCACCTAACTGGTTTGTTTACTAGCATAGAGGTAGCTAAACACATTGTTTACATGAAAAGAAATTACAGAAAAACTGTATTTTTAATTTTCGTTTATTTCATCAGAGAAGTTTCTGGTGTGTTTTCAACAATAAAATAGTAGAAAAAATTGGCAGACAATTTACCATCAGTAAGAGAATAGAAGCTTGTCAATAGTAGAAGAGATACCTAAAATTCTTAGCAAACTCCACTCAAATGTAGCTCTTTAATTTCTGTGTTACAGATAGGCAATACCATGTCACCAAAGTCTGTTACTTTTCTTTTTAAATACATCTCCTCTTGGCTAAGTGTACTTTTCTCCTAAAGCCTGCCCATATGTATGCAATAGTTAATTAAAGCTTTGTCCAGTGAAAAATCTTCCCATGTCCTCAGATACTTATTGCTACCAGTTTGAATGGAAACAAACTGTTCATTGTAGGGTGGACAGAGAATTCTTAGAACCAGCTCCGGTTGATCTAATAGCCCGAGCATGAAAGCATTAGTGAGAGGACCGAATACTAAATAGTAAGGGTGACAAAGACCATTGGCTTTCAGACCTAACTATCCAGAAGAACGCACAGAATGCAAGAGGTGGAAAATTCAAAAAAGAGAAATTCACAGGACATTTTTGTGAAAGTGCCAAAAAGCATTTTGACCTTTCCCTGCATTATTTCCCTGGTAAAATAAGTAGCACTGGACAAAATCTCTGGTGCTGTCATACACTACAAATGGTATTACATTCTGCAGTTTCCAGTGAAATCCTCTGTGCTTTTTTTACAGTATAAGTTTCAATATTTCATCTGCACAGAATAAGGTCAACTCTATTCTACATGCAAGAACTACTTGTGAGGAAAACCACTGAATTAAAAGGAAAAGCAGATTATTAAAAGCATACATTAATCCATTTCTAAGAATATACCTAATACTTCAGTTTTGTCAGAGAAAGTGAGTAGGTCTCCATAAAACCCTGTCACAGCTTTAAAATAGCAGTGGTTAAAATGGTATGGGCTGTGCATCACACAGTCTGTGGTAAGACAAGCAGAGCTTTACCCATGGGTAATTCTGCTTCATGAATCAGGAAGTCAGTTCATTCTGTTCCATCAAGCTTAGTATGGTCATTATATAAAAGACAAAAAACAAGTCCAGGGTCTCCTTTTTCTTCTTTTCTTTCCATTTTCATCAGGGCTTGAGGCTTCTTCCAGGAAAATAAAAGTTAGAGAAGCCAACTGAGCCAAAGCATCATCAACAGAGATCCCTGTGCCAGCTGGGGCACCCCCAAAAACAATGATGACACTATGGGTCCAGACAGAAGCTGGGATTAACCATCTCTTTTGTTATAGGTACGTGAGTTTCTGTGCTGGGTATGACTTTTTGCCAGACTGATGAGGTTGGCAAATATTCCCTCAGAAAAAGAAAGCAGTGTTTGGTGTTGAAAGATGTTCCCTCTTCCCAGTTGCATGGGCTGGTGATACAGCCAAGACTTTTATGCACTCTTCCTTGTGGTTAATCCAGTTGTTCTGCCAAGAGTGGGCTCCATTTTACAACCAGGGTTTCCAGAACTGGCAAAACAAACATAAGAATATGAAGCAGAGAAAGGCAGAATTCTTTCCTGAAGAAGAGTCAAACAGGTTTCTATCATATACAATACCTTTCAATTTTTTAAAAAATGCCTCTTCAATGTCTCATGAGTTTGAACTCATGCATACTAGGTAGAATGAAAAATACTGAGGAGGATGGTTTTGAAGTCATTGTTTCAAAGATAACAACACATTCTGTATTTTTCCCCCATTATGTACTGTTTTCCAGCCTTCCTCCAAATTGAAAGAGGTTTCACAAGGGCTACCTGGACACTGGTCTATGATAGAACATTTCAGGACATGTGTCCCAGGAGAAAGGAAGTATCCTTTGATGTTCGTTCAAAGCAGCAGGTTTAGGGTGAAGCAGCAGCTTGAACAGGCTTTAAAAACATAGACAAAGAGAAATTTTAATCTTAGGAAGAAACAGCCTTTTTCACTAGTAACAAAAACAGATGTCTCGGAGTTTTTCATGAGAGGTGCAATATCAGCCATGGTGTCCTGGCCAGTTTCCAAATAAGGTAATTATAAAATACCTAATTAGATGTTCGCTTAGCTTCAAAAGAATTATGGCCATGATTGCTAAATTTAAATTGGTTAGTAGTGTTTTTAAGACATTTCATGAAGCTGCTGCAGTCTATTTTAGGAATCAACCATGGCTGATAGACAATTCAGTTTTGTATGATATTTAAAAACCACTTTCTGATTTCTTCCAAAAGACACTATAAAAACCCATAACATTTTATTTTCCTCAATGACTTAACAGTGGGAAAATAAAATATAGTAAGGAAAACAGAGAGAATAATCATTTAATTGTCTCAGATGTCCTCTGGTCAGGCAATATTGCAAAAATATCTGAAAATTGCAGAGCAAGCTAGATATTAAGAACCTTGATTTTCTTTTTCTTCTGTTACACTTTCTGCACAGACTTAAGTCTGTAGACCTTATGTTAACACCATTGAGCTCAAAAGCATTCTTAAAATAAGCACTATAACAATAAACTGTACACAGAATATAAATTTTAATTCAGCGCCATATCTAGTCTTTCCTTTTCAAGCTTATTTCTGTCATCAAATGTTGGGACAGTAAAGGCATTCTTGGTGGTTTCAATCCATCTCAGACTGAGAGGCACCAAAGAGAGTAGCTCAGAATTGGAGATCTTACTTCCCCAGTCCTCCCCCACACCCTTCAAATACAATACAAACTATTTTCCAAAGGTCTTTACAGACCCATGGACATTTAACAGGAAGTTGGGGTCCATAGTCAGAGGAAAATTTTCCTATAATGGTATTAAAGAGCTCATGAAAGACACTCAGCTCTCTCTATACTTGAGGATGTACTTAAAAGAACTCAAAACTGAACAAAATTAAGGAAGAAAACTTTAACAGGGAAACAGGAAGACAAGATGATGTACAAAAAGAGAACATAGAAAATGTTTTGGATAACATAGGAACCTTCATGCGGAAAAATATTCAATGGTTACCATACACCGGCTCTTTTTTAATACCTCATCATCCACAACTGTTATGTTTACTCAGTCTTTGTCTTGCCCTATACTTTGCAATCCTTTCTAGCCATTTTACTGTTCTGAGAAAGCAGAGACATGTAACATAATCAAGGACAAAGAAGATTGAGTACTACTGCTGTAAAACATACAACTGAATCTTCTGTATATACTCATATACAGTGAACATCTCTGACAAATTTGTCAGAGGTGTTTATCACTTCCACTGATGATGGATTACAGTTATTTGTTGTACTTTAGATGTGTGTTTGTCTCCAAACTTAAAAATACCCCAGACCTTGGACAGTAATAATTGCTGGTATATTTATCACTTTTAGTCCTCTTCTGAAATTACTTATCCCTTCAAGCACCACCTAAGATTCTCAAATGGAGTTGACTGTCTAGAAGAGCTGGTCTGACTTTCCACTGCTTGTATAAGGAGGTAGAGGGAATCCAAATGGAAGAGGGTAAAACATTGCTGCAATATCTTGTTGGCATTTTTCCAAGGTTTTGTACAACCACATTCATTTCACTGGCAACAAACAATCCACGGTTGACTTCTGCAAGATGTGGTAGATGGATCTAACAGATCATTGCCAAAGAAAGTGCAGATTGCACCTCCTCCCACATTCATGTTCCAAGTACATTCCTGCCTGTGTGGCACTGCCACTCTTTACTGACCACAGTGGCCTTCAGATGCCAGTGTCACTCAATTCACCTCCTTGACCTGGAAGAAAATAACCAGAAAGCGGATAATTCTCTGAGATAACTGATTGAATTGACTCAAGAGAAGAGGCAAAGGGTGAGCCAAAGCAGTGGGGACAGGACTCTGAGAGGATGGAGCAAGAGAGGAAGGCTCAGAGTGGGGAGGAGAAGGGACTAAGACCTTCTCCTGTGGCAGCAGCAAGCTGTTAGGTTGGCTTGCAGCCATAAACTACCTTCAAAGCACCAAATAACTGTTATGCAAAATTGCTAGATGCAAAAGAAAGACAAGGCCAAAACTGTTCTCCTCAGACACTTAGAAAAGAGAGTTTCTCCTGAGAAAGTAAAGGCACATACTTAGTTAATACCTTGAAAAATCAGGGGCTAATTCATTTCAGCTAATGGGGGCGGAGGGGGCAGATTGTTTCTCCTCTTAAGTTAACTGTTAACAACATTCCTTCTGTTGAGAGGTTAAAATTTAGATGATTTATCACCAGCACATGATGTTACTATTTGCAAACATAATTATTTCTAAACTAGAGATTAGCCTGCTCCAGTTTAAGACCATAACTCTTTTGGAGTTGCACATTCCTAAAAATAAGACTTTACTTTGCAATTTTATTTTCTTTTTACTTATCCACAGCATTGATCAAAGGAATTAACTTACTTGAATAAAGGCAGTAGGAGGTTTTGGTAGAATAAAATGTTATTACTCATTGTTAGCATTTACTTGATTAAATCATTTGCAAGACAGACCTCTTGATAAAACTGTTTTCTTACCCTTGCACTGAACACATCTGGGTACCAATCACTGCAGGTTTCATTCAGCCATTTAGCCTCCAAGAAGAGATAAATTAGCTTTATGGTAATTTGGAAAAGACCTCCCAAAATAAGAGTTCTTTGGAATTTAGGAATCAACTTTTATAGAGGTAGAGACTTTTGCACTGTGATTTGTCTGCAATTTGAAGTTGCTGCCAAAGTATTGCAGAGATAACTTTACTGCTAGGCACTGGGACAATCCTGGCACTGCCCACTTATCACTTGCACACAAGATCAAACATCACTCACTGGTAAGGCTCTCATACATTCAGAGTTAGGGCAGTCTGAATTTCTAAAGATATTGTAGAGCTAGCTAGCTCTTAGAACTCATCCCTATCTTACCTCTGCACAAGAAATAAGCTTGCCTAAATAATCAGATTGGTGTTCATTTTCCTTAGGCCCCTGAAGGCAGCATTCTCAGAGCTCCAGTGAACTCCCACTGGCAGCAAAAGCGCTGCTCAGGAGCAGGCACGTTACTGGGTGCTTGGGCAACGTGGTGCTGGGATGAGAAGCCAGCCTGAAGCAACTGGGCTGAGATGGTCAGGAACGTTGGAAGATGGGGGGAAAGAGGCAGCACATGCTGGACAATGGCTCAGAGAAAGTGGGTGTTCAGAGTGGAACAGCAGAAGAAAAGGGAAGTACACACAGTTACTGTGTGTTTCACTAACATAGTAGAGATGATTAATTTTCTGCTCATTTAAATATGGTAAAATCATTCACTGTGTGACTCTGACAAACCATTACTATTGTTATTATTATGGTTACTTTTATTATTATTATTTCAATTTTATTATAGTCATCATTTCTATATTCATTGTCATTTAAGTCCCTATGTTTTGAGATGAAACCACAGTAATGTTGTGCCAGTCATGTGGGACACAACAACTAATTCCAGTGTGGAGAGCTAGAGACACACTGGGTATCACTGTTTGGATCACAGCACCTAAGGGCAGTCTCTGAGGATATCGATTCTCTGACCCGAGACTTTCAACAAGGCTGTAAGAACCAGCAGAGGGAGAAGGGCAGAGGGAAGAATTTGTCTCTCCCTTCATCCTCCTGACTCACACAGAGAAAGGAGAAGAGGCTTCACTTCCAACAGAGAGGAGCAGCACCCATGAAACCTTTGTCAGCAAATACTGTTAGGATTACCTCTCGAGCCCTGAGACCTGGTGCCTTCAGCATAAGTCCAGAGGGGTCTGCAATGGCAAAGACAGCACCAGACATATCATGGCACCTTTTGGAATTTTAGCTTAGAGGTTTATGCAAAGCTACAATGAATCAGCAGACTACCAATCCTGGTTCCCAGGCCAGTTTGCAGTATTGGAGGTTAAAGACATGAAAACTCACTGCCAACCAAGAAGTGTGACACAGAGGAGAAAGATAATTGTCAGCTGGGTTTAGCTTTTAGCATTCATTCTCTGTGGCCAATAGCTTGCTTTGACTCCTCATACTTGTTCTTTCTATAAAGAGAGCAAAAAAACAAGCATTCATAGAAGTTGTACTTGGGCATTATCACTCTTCTTTTTCTGAGTGATAGTGTTGGCTAGATGACATATTTCAGTCCCTCCAGACATCTTTCAGATGATATAAATCAGCCTCATTCTGTTACACTGAGAAAGCATTGAGGATCACATTGAACAACAGGCTTCAGTCTCTTGTTAGACATGCTGAAATACTCATACCTTCTAAAAACACTTTCTTGCTGTTTAGTATTTTCCAGGTAACAAGATCAGGAAAAGTAAAAGCCTGTGAGGAAAGCATTCATCACAGATGCTTGCATATGGATATGGCTTATTTTTTCCACATCATGTCAGCTGTCAGACATTTAATTTGGTTATTTGGAGGAATTTAGTGTTAAAATTGCCTAGCTGTACCACTTTAGCTCCCAAATCACAGCTGAAAAAAGAGAAAGCAAATGTCATGTGGATGTTGCAGACTTTAAGTATCAGCCTTGATGACAAAAGGTTTGGCTCATTTCTTCTGAGACTTTAGAGATGATCATGGATACTTCTTATGTATGTATTGAAATCTCACTACAGTCTTCTATCCTAATTCCTTCTATTCCCACTAGGCTGCTGGCAGTAAGTACACCTTAAATAAAATCAGAAAGAAGAATTATTCATTAATCACAAAGCTCGTTATGTCTAGAGCAAAGAATTATTCAATCTCGTGTACTGCAACTAATGAGCAAATGAGCAATTTGCTTAATTTGCCTGTGGCTTCAGACTTGACAAGCATCCTCACCATGACCAGCAAAGAACACTTAGAGGTGCTGACTGACACTACTAAAATAATTACAAATTGACCATTGTTCTGCACAGAGAAGTTCTATCCACAAAAGGACCTGATCTTTTGCACCATAATTAACATTTGTTAAACCACTCCCAGGGAACAAATTTTTGAAAGGAATTGTTTCATTTCCTTACTTGAATTCCTATCCAAATATACACCTGGCCTCCCAGAGTTGATTGGCAGTAGAAAAAAAAAAGACTTTGCATTCAGAAGCACAATGCATACTAAAAGCAAATTTGGAGCGACAGAAAAGTGAATCGACTTTCATCTTGACTCAGCTGATACACTGTGTTTGATTAGTCTACATTGTCTGCTATTTAATTACTCCTACAAAAAGACACATTTCCACTGTAATAGTCTATTTTGAATGGTAGACACTACCTACATTATATTTGAACAAAATCAACCTACGCTAAATTTTCAAGTGAATTGTATATAATTTATGATTACAGCATAGATTATTCCAATTACTGAGAATTTCCCAGAGTATTTAAAAAAAATAAAGTAATTTTCAGAGAACTTACTGTCTTTAGAACATCCACAGAGTAAAACTGGAGCTGCAAACTAAGATGCTTTGTCCAAGGCAACTCAGCTACTCGTAAAACCTTGAAGCTTTTACTCTGGGCTAATGGAATTATATAAGCAGAACTACTTAATATCACTCCAGGACAAAGCACATACAGATAAATAGTATTTTCTCATTTATGATAACACTTTGTTTTCAGCCATCTGATTTTTAAAAGGTAGCATTCCCAAAAATAAGACCAATATGTTCAGGCCCAGGTGCTTCTGTTTTCTTGTTTATCAAGACAAGGAAATTTCCTTTGAAGGCAGCTGCACAGTAAACCTGCAGGGCTTACTTTAAAAACTGCTCTAATTTTATCTCCTTTCAGAGATATAAAGATTGAGCAATAGCCCCTTCATTTTCAAAGCATTGCCCAAGGCCCAGGAACACAGGGTCCCACAATAATCACTGGAAATTATGCATCTGAAACTCCATGTGGTATTTTCAATCTTCTTTTAGCTAAGTGACCCATCTTAAAAGAACATATAATTTCACTGGGGCCTTCTCAGCTGGGAGAGTACTGTGCAAGCCAATGACAACAGTCAAAAATATCTGGTACCCGGAGTCATTTGGAGGTACACTGTGGGAAGAATGTGGTTGAATTAGATCACATTTTTGACTTAAGTATATGCAAACAGAGCAGGATGCTATCACCTCTTTTGTCATGGTGAGGACATAATTTACCCTAAGAGGTAAGATGCTTAGATCAAAGCACATTAAAATTTCAATTCCCTAAGTCTAACAGTAGCTTTATGTTGTTATTCTTCTTCTTTGGGTCTTCTGGCAAAGAGAATGGGATTAAAGAATATGATAATAGATTTCCTAAATTTATAGATAAATAAAGCCAAAAATGATGTGGCCTGACCTCCCAAGCAACACAAGCCAAATGACTTCTCTGAATTAATCTTTTTTTAAGAAGAACATATACTTTAAAAAAACATCTAGCCTTGATTCACCCCTTACATGTTGTGAGTTATATCAGTGCTGTTGAAAAGAGGAGCATTTATCAAATCTAAGTTCTTCCAGTCCTTTAATCACATCAATGCATTTCTATATATCCGTCTGTCGCTGTAGCATGCAGTTTTGGGTGCTTCCCCACTCCAATTCAACAACATCCCTTTTATACACACAGAAATGGCACACACCTTTCAGGTGAAAAATTTCACTGGCACCTTCCTTGAGACAGAAGTTGCACTTTTTTCTGTACCTCTGCAGCATCACAAAATCCTTCCTGAAGGCAGGTGCTCCTAGGCATTATATTAAACAAAAGTTATAATCATAATACTAACAAAACTAAAAATATTATTCTTCTCATCATAAACTTCTTGTTAGTTTCAGGTTCTTCTTATAGATATAATGTATCTGCCTTCTTGCTGCCATATTTTTTCCTATTTGACCTACCTAAATCACATACTGGCTAGTTTTTTCTGTGACAGTGACTGGTTCTTTTTTTACTTTATTATTCTTCCCTTGATCTTGGTACTTTTGTAAGCTCAGTCAGTAAATGTTTTTGCACTTGCAGTTTCTTTATAAAAACATTAAATATTATAGGAAAAACAGTGATCTCTTCAGAACCCTGCAGCTGTTCAGTGATGGGTCCCTGTTTACAGTTATATTTTGAGATGCCTCCAAATTTTAGTTTCTGTGATACTGATTTTATTTTATCTAGGTTTTAAATCAAAAAGCAGTGCAACATCACTTCAGCATTTTACAGAAATCTATTGCATCAATGCTATTATCTATTTCAAGTGAACTAGCCTGAGCAGAAACAATAAGCTTTATTTTCCATATTCCTTGTGTTTTAATTTAGTTACTCTCCATTATCTCCTTCTTAATGGTGATTGAAACTGTCTATTTAATTTTTGTCTCCTCGAATGACAAAGTTCTACAGCACTATAGATGTTCCCTCTACTTTAAGACTTTCACACTTCTTCCTCAGCAGGTTCCTCAGCATTTTCCAAAATCATACCAAATATGAGCAACTATTCCAAGATCTCCTCTAGAAAAAAATAAAATCAACTGGACATTTGGATTTTAAAAGTCCTGGGTTTCTAATTAATAGCTACTGCTTAACACCTTCCAGTTACTCAAATGGAAACCATTATATTCATTTGCCTGAGAGCCATGCAGTAGATATAATGTTTGTTTATGGAAATTGCAGAGACATCTGTGCTGCAGTTCAGCCTTGGATTTGGGTATCACCATCTCTGGGCTCCTTCTGACACTGCATTCAATAGATTGCCATATCACTGTGCTTCAGCCATGTACTTCAGTACTACAACTGCAGAAGAGGTCTGAATTGATGAGTGCTTCCACTGACCAGGTAATTCTGACAGGTCAGAAGCAATAAGCCACAATTAATTGGCCTTAATTGGAAACATCTCATGTCAGTTGATGGGGGGAAAGACTAGCAAGGGTAAATTTCCTGCTGCCAAGACATGACCTAGCACATATACTGGAGATGATAAATGACAGGAAATTGTTGAAATAATAAAGAAAACCAGGAAATTCAGTGGTTTTTGCTAGTTGCAAAATCACAGATGCTTAAATATAGTAATATTGGATAATGTCTTTATGAAAAATGTCACTGTGATGGAAATGCTCAGGGTCACTCCTGTCACTACTGGTGTCTGCCATGAAGCTCTAGTCTGGGTATCAGGCATGGGATTTATCCACAGGGACTGGGTACTGCATAGTGCCCCACAATTTTTAATTGCTGTGAAGCCAATGCACAAGCTCCACGTGAGCAATTAGCATCTCTATTCCCCAAAAGCATCTTACAACTTGTAATGTAGTGTCTTCTGCACAGGAAGAATCTTTATTACACAGAGTAGCTGCTCTGCATGAGGGTGAGAGGTGTATTTTAACAAGCGATGGAGGAGTTCTCATTTGTCGCATTCATAAGCATTTACAATTGGAAATCACATAAATTAGTCTCATTTCACTCAGCAGAGTAGCTTGGCCTGCACGTTCCCATGAACTGTCTTGCAAAACCTGGTAAAAAGCATGGGAAGGCAGTGCTGGTTCCCCTTTCACCCTGTGCACTGTAATCAAAATTATGCTTTGTTTTTGATCCCCCACTCCCTCTTTATTTCATTTTTTTTTCCTTATTTTTCTCCTCTCTCTCTCTTCCTTTCCCATTTCCTTGCTTGCATTCTCTCCTCCCAGTAATGACCCAGTGCTTAGCTGGGGAAGGCCGGAGGTGTGGGGGCAGGACAGTGTTAATGCCCTAATTAAGTCTGTAGTTAGCTGATGGGAAAATCGTTGTCAGGAAAGCTGATAACAAGCATAAACATGACAAGCCTGTTTTGAAAAGCCATCCTGTCACTCTGTTTACTTAGGCTACTGCATGCAGCTCCAAGCTACTGTCATATATGTTTATATTGATTCATCTGCATCACTTCTCTCTTCTTTTTTTTTTTTTTTCCCTTTAAGGAATACAGATAAAAGCTTCACACATCTTGCATTTAAAGGGATCAAGATGTCCCCACAGTAGAAACACATTCTCTGATTTAATTAATAACAGAATATGGAAAAGAAGGACTAAAAAGGTGAGGAATTTCATGCATCACTTTCAGTTTTCTGAACGACCTACAGATGTCCTTATCTGTGATTAATTTTATTGTAATATTAAAGTTATTCTTTAGGTTAACATTAATATGAGACACTTATTTTACATATATTTTCACTAGAGATCTGAAAAAGTTCAAAAATATAAGGAAGAGTAGCAATGTGTATAAAATATGCCCCAGTCTTTCTGCTACAGCAGACATTTCAAGTGCTGTATTTCTCCCACAGCTGGAATTGCAGTATTGGATATGCTTCATTCCTGTGACAGCCAATAACCCTTCATCAACTGTTCAAATTATAGTCTGTATAAAAGTGTTCCTCAGGCCATTCAAGCTGCAGCATACAGTTTAAAATTTTTGCTTTGGAAAAACCTGTCTTGTTTCCCAGATTGGAATATTTGCTACAGCATGCAAATTGAGACAAATGATCAAGCCTTGTGTTCCTGAGGAGTTCAGCAACAACATGGGCCTTTCTGGCTTCAGATATTAGCAGAAGTGACCATGTAAGGTTGTATGTATGGCTCAGGAACTGGAAAGGGGTTTGCATTAGAGTGGCTTCAACTGATTTTCTTTGGCTTAGGCAAAAGGGCCCAAGTTTCCAATTAAACCATGCATTGCCATACATCTCTTAATCACAGATAACGCCTTTCAGGTAAGTAAAATTTTAATCAAACTATTTATCTGACACAGGACAGGTATGATTTGTCACTGTCCATGGACATGAAGAAAGTTGAGCCACATTAGCCTCTCCTTACTAATGACTGGGAATTTAACAGAATTAATTCTATTTATGGCATGTAAAGAAACAATTCCAAGAACTAAGGAGGAAAAATTCATCACAGACTACCTAGTAAGAATGTTTTATAAAAAGGAATGTACTATGGAACCAGATTTTTATTATCATCATATTATATGGATCCTGAGGAAAGATTAAACACTTGAACTTCCTCAAGGATCTTCTATCATCAGGCAGGAGTCCATTAATTTAATGGATTAATGCGTGATTAATTTAATTTTATGTAGCCATCAAACTAGGATGTAGGTGCCTTGTCTGAGCTAGATATCCAGATATCCTCCTCCTTAGCTTGTAAAAAGAGACAGACTCCTCAAAAGGGTTTGCCCTCAGCCCCCTCTGGTTTAAACATCCATTTTAAGAACATATGAGGTGACTCCTGGAGGAGCTTTCCCTTCTGGAGTCCCCTTCCCTGACTGCACACAGAATCTGCAGTTTAGAAAGGACAACTTGCATTGTCAGCTGAGTTAAACAAGACAGATGTCATCCTGTTTTCTGGAAGCAGGACTAGGATTTCATCCTGTATTTGGATCAGCTACCAGAAAGTACAAAACATACTTGTTGTTAAGGAATGTCTGCAGCATTAAACAGATTTTCTGTTTCAATCATTGTCTTTATCCATTTGTCTCAAACACAGTATTTATACAGGTGCCAGGGTAGCTCTGACCTGTGGCTCTTGCTCTCATCACACTTCCTTGGAAGGGAGGGACTACTTACAGTTTTGCAAGGAGCAGACTCTAAGGAACAGAGAGATTGATGTTCACACAAAGTGTGCTAGAGTACTGCAAAAGCTCCATGGCACAAAAATTCACTCTTAGGTGTCTGGCTCCTGTCCAAAATCCACATTCTCAAGTTTTAATGTGCTTTGCTTACAATCACACAGGGAGCTTCTGGTGCAAGACAGAATTTAGGTCTTCCAGATCTTAACCTCTGAAAACATCCTAATGCCCAAGTTTTTAGTGTTTCCTTTTCAAAGGGAGCATGCTAGCATGTAGTGGTGCTGACTTCTCCTCTAAATTCATGTTGCACTTAGCTATGCTTAGATAAATGGCTAAGCCCTGTCACTCCAGAGCAAACCCATCCATACATGAAGCAGATATACTTCATTTGACAGTTCTTTTCTTCGTCACAGCTGGAGCTCTTATTTCAGTAATCTTTCCTTTCTTACCTTTTACTGTAGCCCATCCACATTTTAAACTTCTTCAATCAGTGCTAAAAAACCCAGAGTGACCCATCTCCTCCCTAGCAATGTAGGAATACAGACAAAGCTCTATTGCATCATAAGGGAAATGTCAGATGTGCAGTCACCTGCAGCAGCCACTACTGAAACAGCAATTTCTTCATAACAATGAAAGGAAATAAAAGAACATCACTAACGTATTTTTCAAGTTCCGTGTTGTTAACTCTCATGTCCTGGCCAAATGCCAGCCCAGACATTCTGAATGACCTAAATTCATTCTCTCTATACTTCCAACTAGATAAGTTCTTCTAATGAGAGTAAGCAGAGAAAATTATGTACAGGCACTGGGGCTGCTGTTGGAGAACAGCTTTCATGCAGAGGACTCTCAATACATTTTCCCAAACACAAAATCAGTTCAGGTCTGTGTTATACCATCCCTTACAGGCACAGCATAAGATGTGAAACGTGGCAGACAAGTCTGCATTATTCTGTGGTGGAACAAGTACCTCTGAAAACCCTTCTTTGCTGGGGAGCCACATTGAGTTAAGGTACATCAAGTGCTGATTAACCAGGAAAGCTGCCTAATGGAGTGATTCAAGAACCAAAATTCCTCAGCACTCCTGAGTAAATATTAAAGTTCTCCTCTTCTGGTGAGAAGACCTCATCAGGGTCTGAAAGGTTTACATGAAGTCTAATTGTCATGATGAGAAGAACAGATACAGTTATTTTAGCAGCAGAATCTGTCTCCAGAAGGCCAGACTCTACATTCAATAAAAATAAATCTAGGTGAAGAGAAGTATTTTCTTTTTATTTAGCATGAGTACCAAGAAAATTTTTCTTGAAAAAACTTATCACAGGTGTTTTAGTATATTTTGGTTGAGGCCCTACAGATTCTTTTCCTTCACAAGTCTTGAGTAATAGAGAAAAAAAAAGTTCTGCCTTGCTTATAACTCATATTTACTTAGTGCTACAGGAAACTGACATCTGGGTGGAGGGAACTCACCACTTCTATACAACAAATCATTATTACAGAGAAGCTTTAAAACTCTCTAAAAGATGCATCACCTCTTTAGGCATCATGCAGGAACTCACATCTTCCAATTTTTACATCATACCTACTTATCACCTCTTTTGTGTATTTAGCTTACTTGTGTGTTCTACCAACTCATACATACTTATGCATAACATATACAGCTCACTTACTATCGTCTGCTGCTTATACATGTTACTCTCTTGTACACTCACTCTATTTTTACCTCACACAGTACATACACAATTTACTTACATTTATGCTTACTTAACACAGCACTTCTACCTAACACAGAACTTATACATTTCACCTTACTTATACCTTTTATAGCTTATCTGTAATAAACATTTTGCAACTGCTGTGCATGAGATTACACATTACTTGATTAGTCCTTCTACTCTGTCCGAGAGCTCCACACACACCTTTCAGATAATAACATTGGTTCCTAATTCAGTGCAGTACCTTCCTTTTTATCTATTCCTTGCTGTCTGAGTATTTAGCCTTTCAGCTTCTCCTTTTGTTGCAGCGAGCCATAGCCCTAGCCAGGGTGTGCTAGACCCCATTGGACAAGAGGTCTCACTGAGCCCAGGAACCCCAGGATGGCTGCCCACCCAAACGCAGACACCCCCCAGCCTGCCTGGCGGGAAAGCTCATTGCCAAAGGGGGGACAGACGTGGCACCCTGCGCATCTGCAATGGCCACTGCTGTCCCCTCCCTTAGTTCTGTCACTGTCCCGAGCTCATCCTGCCCGCCTGTCTCTCTCCCCAGTGATTAAATTGTGTGCACGCCGCCTCTGTTGCACCCTTGTCTGTGGTGCTGTTGGTTGGTTTATGTTTGCTCCGCCCCGAGCAGTGGGGTACAAAACCCCTGTTAAGGGGCTGCTCCTCGCTCTTCTTGGCCCCTCCTACCCAGCCCCCAATAAACTCGTTCCTGTTTCCCCGAGAGTTCCTCATTGCTTCGTCTCTCCGTGCGCCTTCCCCACCGATGGCCGAGGCGAACCTCGCCCGGACCTCGCCCAGCCTCCCGCACTCCCTCTGCACCTTCCCCCTGCCGTGCCAGCCGGCGAGACCATTGCCCGGTGCTCGGCCCCCTGAGTTAGCCACTCAGCAAGCATCGTGACATTCTTTGGCATTCTTTCCCAATTCTTTTTCAATTTAGCACAGTTTATCTTTCAGTACCTTTCCGTCCTTGATGCTCCAGATCCAGGCAAGCACAGCCGAGATGATGGCAGCAACAAAACCAGTGATCAGCAGCAAAATTAATCCAGGAAATCCAAACAACAAGACAGCACGGAGCAGATAGCAAACACAAACCTATCTCATCTCTTCTTCTCTCTCCCTCTCTGAACCTCCTGACTGGGCTTAAGAACCCTCCAGAAGTTGATCTGCTACACCTGAAGGTGGACAGCCAGGTGAAGCTTGTCAGGGCAATTCTAGCCTGGTCTCTCTCTGAGGGCTCCAATAAGCATAACTATTACTTTGGCTGGGGCACGCTATCATGATCCAAAACACCTTAGGGCTAAATGAGTAAGGCATTTTTTTTAATTTTTTCACTGTTACGTTTGTGAGCCACACAGAATTATGATACAGAGAAAATGTTCATGGAATTCCTTTGGAGAATGGCCTGTAGATGGCTAAAGTGGCTCACATACCACTAATTCTCTAATGCGAGGGGAAAAGTTGATGATGAAAAACACCTTCATCTATGCATGGAACTACCCATGTTAGTGAAATTTCCACAGAAAATGTTTACAGCTTCACAGACTGGCAAATATCAAAAACCACTGATAAAGTAATATACAGACTTCATTGTACATCTTCCTTCAATGGAACCCATCATGTGGCCAAATTCCCATCCACCTCTTTGAAGAGTTGTCTAGAGATGAAAAAACTCTCTCTTCTCAGTTATCTGACTGGTCTCCAGTGATTAATGTTGAAAAGGAAAACTTCAGAAAAACAAACACCCTCTTAGAAATATTTCTCAACACTCAATAGTCTTGTTTTTAAAGATGCTTCTCTGCAGACAGACTTACAGACATTACCTCTGGGCAGCTGTCTAATGTCTTCTCTAACATTGTACTGCTGGGAAAATCAGGCAGCTCTTCTCTGATTAGGTGGGATTAATAACTTTGGTAGGGAAGCAACAGAAATATCAAATCTTTTGCTGTACCATTCAAGCTCTTCTCTTTTGCAAATCAGTTCTACATGTCTTAAGAGAGGTATACCCTATCAACCTTTTATAACAATTCACACTTAACATGGGATCATCCAGAGGAGAAGATAAAAATCATTTACATACACACTCTAAGAAATGTTTAAACAGGAAAAAAAAAAGAAATCCCAGAAAGCTCCATTACTTCTCTACTTTACTCAGTGAACTTACATCAAGAAAAATGAAAATCCTCAATACCTGTCTTTGAACACATATGTAGTAATTATTACACAAGTTAAAATTATGTGATTGGAACAGTTTTGAACTAATATACCAAAATAGAAGTCTCTCCAAGAACATATTTCAAGTGCAAATGAGTCAATAAACAAAACACAGAGTGCAACAAGGAGTCATGTCCTAAGTGTTTATGTTGGAAAAATAACCTAAAAACTGACTGAGACTAAAGTACAGTGTGTTTGCAGGCAAAGCAAATACTTGTTGACAATACAGGCAACTGAAACAAACCATGGTGTAGGCATAAAAATTTGTTTCTTTTCCCAGGAGAGAGGAAGGACAGCAGATACAAAGATTGTATCAGTTAAATGGTCCTCCCTTACAACATAAAGAAGTAACATGTTTTTTTATGCTTTTTTTACAATCTCTGTTTGACTTAAGGCAAGCTTTTAGAATAGTACAGACTTTAAAGATCTAAGAGCACATCTGAGGATATGGATAATACATCTAAAATAATCAAGTGTCTTTTCACATCACACTGTTAGAACAATAAATTCAGTGTCAGTTAAAATCTGCTTTGAATTACGGTTCTACTGGTTAGTACCCAGTAAACTCATTAGACTCAGCTGCTGTGTATGTGACTGCAATCTTCCATTACTAGGCTGGAGAATAAGGAAGATGCATTTAAGAAAAATTGTAAAGTTAGTACTTATTTGCTACTGTAAGACAGATAATGAGAGTTAGTCCTGTTTTCTTATCATACATATATATATGTGGTGGGGGGGAAGGGGTGTGTGTGTATGTATGTTGTAGCAGTGTTCAGACTGCTGGAAGACACAGATGAGACAAACTCAGGAAAAAGTATTTTGAATAATCAAGGTCCATTTTTCAGAGCAATGATTGACTTCAGTGCTATTTCAGTGCTGGTAGTGGAATGGGAGAAAAACATACATCAAGGAGATTTAAAATCCAACTAAAAAATAAAGTCTTAATCTCACAATCTGTATTATTGTTTAAGCCTCACTATTT
>JACBWW010000001.1:43596033-43661682 GCA_020086605.1 Lanius collurio
CTGGTATCTCCATGGTGCAAAATAGGAAAATTTAGATACCAGTCCAGGCCCAAAAGCAGACTATATTACTGAGGTGCACACTCACATAACCTTCTCTGTGTAGCCTCCACTGCACACT
This sequence comes from Lanius collurio, assembly GCA_020086605.1. Taxonomy (NCBI): domain Eukaryota; kingdom Metazoa; phylum Chordata; class Aves; order Passeriformes; family Laniidae; genus Lanius; species Lanius collurio. The sequence goes on from JACBWW010000001.1 coordinate 43,596,152, forward strand.
TTAGCTGAATCCCCACTTTCTCCTTCTGTATTCAGGTTTTCTCCTACCCAAGTTATTGCTCTAAACTCCATTCTATGCCCTGTCCCAGGTGCAGAATCTGGCATTTGCCCTTCTTAAAATTGGTATAGTTGCTGATTGCTTATCTCTCTGATTTGTCAAGGTCTCTCTGCAGGGCCGCTCTGCCCTTGTTTGCTTGTTTACTTCTCAGTATGACTTTTCCCCCATCAGTGTGGGTCTTCACTCATTTGGGTGAATGAAAAAGCCAAGATTTTAACTTTTGTGATTGCTCTCTTGAATGTCATGAGTTGTTTACAAAAGTCAGTGACTGAAGACAAATCACATTTCTGAAGAATGTCCTGTGGTCAGGAGGGTGTGGGAGTCCCTGTGGTCAGCTGCTGCCTTCTCTCTTCTGTCCCGTTCAGAGCCCTGGATGAAGTCACATGGCAATGTAGTGGTTCTGCTACCCTCACTTTCCCAAACAGCTTGAGATGTTCAGTTTGACTTTTTGACCAGGACCGAGTCTTCAGCTGATGTTCTTATGATGTTTCTTATTTAGGCCTGGGATCTAATTCTTTAGTAATAGTCAACCTAGAGACCATCTCTTTGCAATAAAGCAGGATTTTTTTTTCCCACGAGCATTCATCTCCTTTCTCTAATCATTTATTTCTTTCTTGAACAACAACAGGCCTAAGCAGAGATCTCTGTGGAACTTCAGTAATGATCTCATTCAATTTAAAATCAAACATATATTTCTATTCTGAATTTCCTATATTTAACCATTTTAATCCATAAGAAAAACTTCCCTATTTTCCCACTACCGCTGCTTTATGGGATTTTGGTGAGCCACTGTTTTAGACATTTATCTAAACTGACATATAACTTTTTTACAAGGCAATTTTAGATTTTCTTCCTAGCAATACAGGATATAGACATACTTGGAAATGCCATAATTCTCATAAGATTTAAAGGAATTTTGAGCAGCTCTTGTTTCTCCTGTTTTCTATAATTTATGGCACCTATCACTGGAAAGATGGTGATTTGGATAACAGTGTCCTTTACTGTTACAGTCTCCTTCTTTCAGACAAATCAAAGTATATAAGACACCCAGCAATATGATAGATGATTAATTGTGCTGTGTGTTAATTACAGTATATTAATAGCTTTGGGGACAAACCTACATCATGTTGGTGGGCTAAACCTGCCAGAAAGTATTTTCAGAAAACCAAATAAATAGTCCATCCCTCAGGAGTTAATCCAGTTTCAGAATTCCATTTGAAAATGGGAAATAACTATATTCATTCATTTTTATTATATATTTATTATAAATTACATCCGCTGCTTGTAAAGATATTCGTATTAAAGGTCATTTATGACTCCTTTAATAGTGTTCTGTTTACGGAGATATTGGTGGAGTAAATTCAGATGCGAGCTTTACTTGAAGCAAACATAAATATATGTTGTCTTTTCGTGGGTGGATGGGATTAAAATTCAGATAAAATACCAAGATCTCTACACAAGGGGGTAAAAAAGCAATGGTATACTTTTGTTCATTTCTCTATGGTCTCCCCTGAAATCTCATTTAAATAGTTTTGCACCTGGACTTTCTAAGTGCCAAGTCCTTTTCAGAAGACAATTGCAAAACTGCCTCTGAAGATGGTCTTAAAAGATAAGGCTGAAAATTGTTAGTGGTTACTGAACAGATGGAGAGGATACCACTTGAGAGATAAGAGGAAGAATGGAAGAATAGGCATTCAGAATGACCAGAGCTAAGTAAACAACTAGACTACCAGCCCCCAGGGCCTAAAAGAACCAAAAGCAGAGGTGTAAAAACAAAAACAAAAAAATGCAAAATCCCCTTCATAATGTCAAAAAGTAAACCAGTCTTCCTGCTGAAGAGCTTCCTAAACACTGGCTGCAAATAAATCAAAAACTGTTCAAGTCACAGATTTTTTAAACACATTTTAACCAAATATAAGTAGTAACCAATTCACTGAGCTTAGAGCACATCAAGACATCTGAGACTAATTTGAAGTCTGCAGGGTGTAGGACTTGAAAGACCTGAGCTTAATATCATTAGATCAGAAAAACTTATGACAGTGTCATGGCCCCATGTCTTTATTACAGAGTGCACAAAAATGTATATATATTAAAGATGGGAAAGATGTAAACACTAAGATTTCAGTGTTAGGTGAAGTGGTAGAATAAATTTGATGACAGAGGGGTTTTTTTCCAGCACAGCTTTTGTGACTTTTTTTTAATGTTTTTTGTTTGTTTGTTTGTTTTGTTGGTTTTGAGTTTGGGGTTTTGGTTTTTTGTTGGTTTTGTTTTGGTTTTGGTTTTTTTTTTTTTTTTTACTTTTTGTGAGTGTTTAGTCCATATAAATCTGTAATTTGGGGCAACTTGGAGAAATTTGTGGAATTATACAGAGGACCTTTCCAAGAAGATATTTTCTTGAAGTACTTTCTCATTACCACTTCTTTGGAAATTGATACTCCTAAAACAGGTAAAGACATGTTCCTAGGTGGGTCTTTTCTGGTACTTAAGAGAGTGGTTCTCACTGTATTACCCCACCTAAGATATGCTTTGAAAATAGACATTGCAACCCTATGGATTGGTCTAAATCCTGAAACTCTTCCTCAGATGGAAAGAATAAATAAGGCTACCCTTTTCAAGGGTATTTAGATAACTAGTCTGGAAAAGTCCAGTAACACAGGAGACTGCCTCAAATAAGGTTTTAGAATGCCCTATGGTTGCTCTTTGAATTACCAACAAAATGACACCTTGAGAAGTTTTATTCTGCAGGTCTTGCATGTGAAGATACAACCTTGGTCAGGAAAAGAGGATCTTGAACTCTCATTTTCCATCCTATCTCCTCCACTCCTGAGTTAATTTACAGAGATGACTCTGCCTCTCTACTCTGCTCTTGTGAGACCCTACCTGGAGTACTGAACCTAGCTCTGGTGCCCCCAACATAACAAGAACATGGAACTGTTAGAGCAAATTCAGAGGATTCCACAAAGTTTCCAAGGTGACTGGAGCATCTCCTCTATGGAAACAGGCTGAGGAAGTTGGGGCATGGAGAAGAGAACGTTTTGTGGAGACCTCATAAAAATCTTTCAGTATCTGAAGGGGGCTCACAGGGAAGACAAAGAGGGACTTTTTTTCAGGAATTGTAGTGATAAAACAAGGAGTAAAACATTCAAACTGAAAGAGGGGAAATTTAAGGTAGATATGGAAGAAATTCTTTGCTCTGAAGATAGTGAGTCACTGGAACAGGTTGTCCAGAGAAGTTGTGGATTCTCCATCCCTGGCAGTGTTCAAGGCCAGATTGGATGGGTCTTTGAGCAACCTGGTCTAGTGGGAAGTGTCCCTGCTCATGGGAAAGGGACTGGAACTAGATGATGCTTAAGGTCCCTTTCAACCCAAATCATTCTATGATTTTATGATCCCCTCAGTGGGTTTTGTAGATCTACTGGGGAATGAGAAAAAATAGGATTATATCTTATGTCAGATACCCAGACCTGGGAACGTGTCCGAGGCCATCAGAACAAGAGAGTAAATGTGTCAAACTGGATTCCACTTGTGCTGATTCCTATAACTGGATATTGAAAACATCCTTTTAGGCCACCTCATTAACTCCTAGTCATATGCTTTACTCTGTAAAGTCATGTGTATTATGTTTAAGGGAGAACAATGGAATTCAAGGTTCATGCATATGTTGCTGATTAATACCACAAATTGATGTGTTCATTGGAAAAAATGTTATGCTACAGACAACTAGGTAATGCCTATAAGAGACTAAGCAAGTCTCCTCTGGAAGGAACTAGGGCTGAACTAAATGAATCCTACACAATTTTATCCATTTGCCACCTCAGCTGTGACCTATGCTTTCGTTTGGGGTCAGCAGTCAGTTACCATCCTGAACAGATGCTGCTTTTCTGTACAGGTTTTGAGTGTTCCATACCAGTTTTAGTTTAATTCACAGACTGGACAGGCTAAAATTCATGCCAAGAAGTAGATGCCATGAGCCAGACTGCTCACTCTCTTTCTAAGTGCTAATCAATCAGGAATAAATCCACAGGCACTGAGTAAAATCTGGGGGTGGAATGAGCAATTATAGATTTAATGCAAGCTAGCAGCTTTAAAATCATAGAGCAATTTAGTTTGGAGGGGACCTCTGGATGTCAAAAGGTCCATGCACTTTTCCAGAGCAAGACCAACTTCAAAGTGAGATCATGTTGCTTTGTGCCCTGTCCAGCTCAGCTTTGAGTATCTCCACTGACATTCAATGTACCAGACAAGCTTGGGCTGATGAAGACACTGAGTTGAAAAACTTGATTTTGCTAACCTAAAGTGTTTCTGGGAACTCCATGGCATAAAACTTTAAGTTTTCAAGGAGCTGCTACAGAAAAAAATATTTGTTTTACTGGATGTTCCTACAATTCAGTAGACCTTGAGTTGGAGAATGGAAGATCTAAAATTTCATGTATTTATATGCCCACTTAGCATATTTCAGTGATTTTTAAATACATTTTCAGCTTTCTTTTTACATGTTTTTAAACTTAAAAATCTTGCTAGCCAAAATTCCCTGGGATGTATATACCTAGCACCATGTATACACATTTTCAGATAGGCCTCCACAAGATGATGATAAGAAGGTCAAATGATGTTTGTACAATATTTAAACCAAGGTAGAAGACAGAAGGCTTAACAAGATAGGGGAAAAAAATCCCCCAGGAGCTGGAGAAGACTTCATTAAATTTACTTCCCTACTTATTTTCAGTGCAGGATTGTAATAGGATGGTTCCTTAAGCATTAGATAGGGAGGGAGGGATTAAAGAAAATAGGTGGCAACGATGCACTCCTTGAATGTGATTTAAGTTGTAAATTATTTAGTTTGGTCTACATGCAAAGTCAAAGCAAAATTGCTCTGGATTTCAAATGTCAAATCCACAATAAGATTCTAATTTTTCAAAATACTAAAAAGTTAGACCAAAGCTGTTAAATGGGGTTATTATTTCAGTGGGCAAAACTGAAATTAGGTTAAGGTATTAACTGGATATGGTATCCATACATTTCAGGTTTATTATAAACAGCAATTTTTATATATCTAAACCTATCTTTTCAATCTGATCACATTCCTAAGGAAGTTTCAGCAATTAAATGAAATCTGATCACAGTAATATTATAGAGTCATATTAAGCTGTCTTCTGAACTTGGTTTTGTTTGTGGTTTTTTACAGCTCTAATTAGTATGGACTTTTGGTTTATATTTTTTTCAGGTATTCACATGTCCACATATCAGAAAACTGATTCCAGAGCCAAATGGTTAATTCTCACTGTTTATCAGTGAGAATGATTCACTCAGTATAATTCCATCACAGTTTGACTTTTTCTTCAAGTAAAAGTAGTTACATGTAGTGTGGGAAGTTCATGGCCTTAGACTCCAAAATACTTCACAGCAGATACGTTTTTACAATGAAGAAACAGGTACATAAATGTCGTGTAATGCAATGAAGATCACTAAGCAAGTCCAGGACAGAATTTGAAATCAGGGAATAAGATTCTCCAGTCCTAGAGTAAACCGGTTTATGCATGGATGATGCTGATTGGCTCTTCTAGGGTTGTCATTATTTATAAGAGCAATCTCTCTATTCAGTAGGCGGAGGCCACATCATTTTTATTTTTGTGGATTAACATGAATTAGAGCCCAGATGTTCTGAGATATAGCTTGAATTTGAAGCACAAAGAATCAAAGCAGTAAAATTCATCTATAAATTTTAAAGGCTTCTTCAATTACTTTGATGTTATAGGAGGAAATCTTCATTTATGACTTCTTTTTATTTCTAAGAAGACACTTGCTGACAGCTCATGGAAACTATGTCCACCCTTAAGCAACAGAAGAAACATAGTAAGGATCTTGTAATTTCTGCCAAATTTAAGAGCAGTAATTGATAATAGCTTCATTGGTGGCTTTAATTATTTAGATAATTGTATGCTATAAATATAACTGAAACTTAAAATTTATTATGGAAAAAGAGAACACTAATAAGATATCCCCCAATTATTTGTAATCTGGGGCATCTCTGAAACATGATTTTACAGCAGTAGTCTTCCCGTCTCACTGCAGGCACTGGGGTCATTCTGAAGAAGCTTTGGATTGCCCAAAACAGTAGCTCATAATTTTCTTTGTAAACAGAAATAAGAAAAATATCTGATCAAACACCTCTCTGGTACTCAAACATCAAGGAGAGTAGATCTAAACATAGCCCAAGATGACAGATGTTTAGGAACTGTGATCTAATTCTATAAAATGAAACTGTTTGAATTAAGATTTTTGTTGAACCCTAAAACAAAGGCAATGTGTTCAGACATTGGTCTTGTCTAGTCTCCTGGAAAAGTTTTACTCCAGGGGTAGAAGCCTGGATTAAATCAGAAATGGGATCCTGATAGAGGAATCAAAGAGTGGCTGTGCAGAGCACGCTGGAGACAATAGGACAGTGGATTAATAAGAGAGATGCACTCTCTGCCTTTTAGCATTGCTAAGAATATTTCAATTTAGGCTTGGTCCCTGAAACAGTCTTGTCATAGAAATTGGGCTTGAAAAAGCTCCAAGTCAATTTATTCCTTTTGCAAGACCCTTTTCACTGTCAGTCTCTCATTGTAGCTAAGATAAGAAGAACAAAGAAAACATTTTACAGGGACCTCCAAACTAATTGTAGGTGGAACAAAGATTAGATACTTCTCTAATTAGAAATGGTTGCTGCTGCAGAGAGGCAGGCTTTTCTAGGGCAGAAACACTCATGCCTTTTGCTTTCTTCTAGCTCCCAACAGAAAAAAAAGTTTTCATTTCACTGCCTCTTCCTTCCTAGGTCTCACGGTTACCCAATTCCATAGACACTGTCCCAGAATCACCCTTTACACACTCTTCAGGTCTTCAGACTTTCCCCTCATTTTTCCAAACTCATTTCTGCTTAGTCCTTCCCCTCCACCTCAATAACTCCCTCCCTTTTTCTCTTTCACCTCAGAGCTGGACATATTCCTGGAATCTAATTAAACTTAAAAGTGATTGCAATCCTTTTAAACTAAAGGCAAGACTTAACATCCTCAAAAGCACACTGCTATGAGTAACATACTGCCTTCTTACCTGGCCCAGAAAGCTTTCAGTGTAAACACCCAGCTACTCCAGATCCTCCCACTTCACCCATTCCTCTCTCTTACTATGACTCCTCAGCCAAAAATTCCCCAGGACAGGCTCCTCTTGCAGATCCCTTTTGTCCTGCAAACAGCATCCAGCACTGAAGGTCTCTGAATTGGCTGTGCAAGCTGACAGCCCCTCAGTCCCAGCAGCCACCAGTATCCCCTGCCCTTTCTTTCACAGGCTGTTGTTGCACTGCCAGCCTGCCCACCTGCCTTCCTCCTCCTGAAGCAGCCAGGCTTCAGCTCCTTGGTCTGGCTGGGTCCCTGCCACCCCAGGCACATTCAGTAACAATCTGTCCAAACAGGGCTCTGACAGCAGAAACAAGAGAGCATGTTAGGGAAAAAAAAAAAAAAAAAAAAAGGTATTGCAATCCTATATCCTCAGCTTGCTGCTCTTTATCCCATACCAAATAAGCTTATTACAACAGGAGTATGCATCTTGTGCTCTCCTGGCAACACTGAATTAAATCCAGACAACTCAAGGAGACCATTCAGGAGGGAATTTAAAGAAGGGGATTGCATTAGCTGAGTGGAGAACTGAGTAAGGTATAAACAAGTATTTCATCAAAGACAGGGTTGGGGTGAGGGCAAATGCTGGCAAGAGTCCAACCATAGTAATAAACCTGAGGGAGACACTGGTAGAAGAAAAAGTTCAGGGTCAGCGATGACAATGAGATTTCTCGCCTGGGGAGAAAAGTAAAGGTCTAGAGACATGAGAAAACTGTAGCCTAATTAACAGCTCTCCTTGTGGAAAAAAATGGTACCAAAATAACATAGCTTAATTATTATCACCATCATTACAGGAACCCATATATCTTTAACTTCCTATCTACTAGGTCCCAGTGTTCCCCTGGGATTGCATCCCACTATCCAGCAATGTACCTCGTGGTGGGCAGCCTGGAGACCTTCCACATGGAAAAGGCAGTGGTGGGGGTAGGCGCTTGTCTTTTGCCTTGGAAATTCTGTCTGGACATCACTAGATCAAGTCATGAAATGCTGAGGTGAACAAGCAGAGCAGGTTTGTTTGTTTATTTAAGGTCATGCCTGACATGCTTTAAAGCAATGCATTTTCAGCTTGTTTTAAGCTCCCTACATGCTCTATGACAGAGATTCATAATGTCTCTGTACTTCCTATGTTCTTTTAGGGAGCAGAAAAACAGTGAATAACAAAACATCTTGAGCTTAAAGAGCTCTTCATTCGAGAGTTCATTCAAACGGGGCCCCATTTGACTGTCTTTACCTAACAGTTAAACAGGAATTTGCAACTTGATAGAGAAATGTGTCAGGATTGCTGGATTCCAATTAGGTTACCCAAGGAGTAGGTAATTCACTTTCTGTAAAATATGGAAATCTGATCCGAAGAATTTTTTAGTAGCCACTGGACTACAGAAGAGTGCAGCTCGAAAAGTAGAGAAATGCCAACATAAAGTGAAAAATGAGTTTACAGAAAATATGCACTTTCCCCTCCTTTTTCTCAAGTTATTCCAATTTTTCAGCATTTTTGGCAGTATTGATAAGGATTGCCACTCTACCTTTAACTCCTTTGTTCTGGAGACCAAGGAGAATGAAAATCAGAAAATTTTGGGTAGTAGTTCTTCTGGTGGAACTGAGACCTGAATCCAGCCATGTATAGCAGCCTGGTGATGTCCGATACAAGCCTTTAAAAATGCCCTGAATAGTCTATAAATTACAGCTGTGAAAATGGAACCAAATCCTTTTAATGGGCTTTCCTCAAGAATACATTTTTATGTACATCAGTGTGTTTGCCTAAGACCATATGTTATTACTTAACCTCTGAATCTATCAGGTATATGGACAATAAAATCTACAAAAGTTAAAGCCTAATTTAGTAAAGATTGGTCTGGTTTTCCTGAATTTCCTGTATTTTTTTAAGCATTAGTTATGTTACCTGGTGTGCCTGCAATTGCTAATGCTCCTGAGCAGCTTACAGTGCTGGTAATAAAATGTGTTGCAGAATCTGAGTATAAAAATTCCTTTCCAATTAAGAACTACTTCTGGAGTGGGTTATTTCTGTTACGTATGAGACAGCTAAGAGTGCAGATCAATGGCAATCAGGTGCAGCTTGATACCCTTAGCACTGTACTCCTGGCCAGAACATGATCAGCTGAGACAGGCCCTGGGCAGGGGTGCTGAGCAAGGAGTGGCAGAGATTGTGTATTATTATTAAAAAAAATCTTACTTTAACAAATGTGAAAAAAGAGAAGCTTTGACAATCTACAAATATATGTTTGATTTTGCAATTTTTTCCATGGCCTAATAAATATCGTACCCTAAAGGTCAGATATTTTACCTTTTAAATCACTGGTCACAAAAATGATTATATAATTTTTACCTCGGAGAAAATTAGAAAATTATTATAGCTACTGCTGGAGAAGCTTATAGGGAAGTGAAAAGAGAATAGGATGATTATAAACTAATTTTTTTTATAATGAAGACATTTTAAATTATTTTTGAAAAAAAAATTACTCTTGGACACAGTACTACCTGATGATTTAAGCAGACAAAATAATGGGAGAAATATCCAATGGTGTAATTGCTTTAATTATGCATATTCAAGTAGGGTGTTTAGCTGTTGGTTTCAATACATAAAAAAGTGAAATGCCTACCAAAACCATTTTTCCTCATTCAGTGAGTTTCCATGAGCATTGGAAATTTTAGAGGAGAGGAAAAGGAAAACAGAACTTCTTCCTTATTTTTGTTTTGCTTTCAATCTTTTTGCTGCATTATAGTTTTCAACATTGCTGAGGAATCATATGAGGTCAAATTCAGAAGAGAAGCAAAATTTTATATAAGGTGCCTGACACCAAAACTTCATTTAGCTGTCATAGAAGGAACTATATAAGCTTCTTAAATTCACAGAAAGGAAGGACTGAAATTTTCATACACATGCAGAGGACCAATCTGACACTGGCACATAGCCAGTGTATATAAAGATGATTTAAAGATTTACATTCTGAGAAGGTAAAGAGGAGATGTAAAAGTCTGTGTTCTGCTTCTCAAATGCAGACCTACCTATGACTTACATTACTTGAACGTAATACTAGGGAATTCATTTGCACCCAAAAAATTATCAGTTTACAGAATACTGCATTACATGTTGAAGTAAAGAATTGCTCTCTCAATCATTTCCCAAAATTTTGGCTCACTAGTGCCTATCTCTAAATTTAATTTCTTATCAATTCTTGGGAAACAGGCATATAAGGAGTAAGTAGAGAGTCACCTGCTCAGGTATGAATGGCAAATGCAATCACCATCATGTATCCAAGAAGGGGTTTATTTCACTTTTGTAAATGAAGTTCATGTTCAGAACAAACTCAAGGACACCCTAAAACCCAGAAGAAGCTCTAATAACTGTTTTTCAAGTCTTATTCATTTCATCTGCCTTAACACTTACTTCCATCACTGTTGTTCCAACACAATTGGTTTTTAATGTATTATTTTAGAGGGTTTTTTTTTATTAGATTATAACATCTTTGAAATATTTTTTTCTCTTGGAAGTGGACTGAAAATCAGTTGTGTGGATAAATGGGGGAAATCAGAGCTAAAAATTCCATGCATTTTATTCCTATCTAAATAAGGTTGAAATCCTACTCTGAGTTGTGAGGGCTTTGCCATTATAAAAAAATAACATAAATAGAATTACCTCTTAAAGAGTGATCAAATTTTAAACTACATACACAAGTATATGAGTACCACGTTAATTTGGTTCCTTAAGATTTAAAATTATATAAGATTTCCCAGAGAAAGTTGACCTTACATTAAAATTTCTGCTATCCACACTTGTCACCCAAAGCCAGAGCTTTAAGGATGCATTGGAACTCATCCCTTAATTACATCATTCACATCTATCCATGTTGATATGCTCTGTGAACTGCTTCAGAACAGACCAGCCACAGGGTCTAGAACCATTATAAAACCCTTGAAAAATTGTCTACATCTTTTCCTTCTACCTCAAGCCTGTGCCAGGAAGTGGGACCAGAATTGTTCCACTCAGGGTTTGCCCCACACCTTCAGGAGGTATGCCCTTTTCTGTATAAAAACTGTGATAAAAATATTGCACACCAAAAATTACCAAAGGAAGCAATCAGTATTTGTGCCTTAATAGTTTGGTGTTATGTCAATACATAAAAGGAGATCCTTAAAATTAGATCTTAAAATTCTAGTCTGAAATAGTTTAAAGGTACCTCATAAAATTAACAGTCCTACCAAGTGTTTATGACATCGATCCCAGATTTAATAACACCGTGGTTAAAGGAGGCTGTATACTTAGGATATTATTTACAGAAAGAAAAGACCAGTTCTATTTTTATGGGAAAGGTGTTTTTCTTGTTCAGGGCAGCAACTGATTATCTTCCCACAACTTTTGGGTGGTGTCAGACACTGTCAGAGGCCTGATGCTGAACTTTGCAAAGCCCTGAAATAATTTGCATTTGTTTTGTAACTGCATTTCTATGCAAATGTATAGCATTCGACTTAACACCAGCACTTTTAAATCCACTAAGTAGAGACACTTTCTGAGATTTTGTCAGAGGGAAAGGATTAGAAGATTTAAGTTTGACTGAACTGCTGGTGGAGTATAACTCATCTCAAGAAGTTTCAGGAGTTTAAAAAATCACTGTTTTAAAATTTTTCTGAAATTTCCCATCTAGTTAAAATAAAAAATAAAAAACCCTTCTATACCTTGTTTTTTTTTCCTGAATTCTTTCCAGCTAATTACTTATTTTACATTAGAATAGTTTATCATTAATCTGTGCACACCTATACCCCTCCCTCTTAGATTCACTTCCCACATTTGTTTGCTCCATAACACTTCTCAAATTCACTGTTTATTCGTCAATTTTTTATCTTTCAGAAAATCTCTGGCCATTAATGGCCAACCCAATACACTTTTGGGGTGTAGGGAACACGTGACTATGGGAGAAGAGTCCAGGAAAGCCAGGGTAGCTGGAGGAGGAGGACCACACACAGACATGTTCATCTGTGTAAGTACGGGGAGCAGACATCATTGCTTGCTCTCCCCTTCTTCCTAGAAAAATATGAAATTACTCCCAATAGCCACAAAAATATAGCAGGTACAGATCTTCCTTTGTTGGAACAGTACTAACTCCTAGTTATGAAAACAATAAAAGACAGCAGCCATCACAGTCATAGGTGACACAGGCCAGAAAACGTCCCTTTGCAATACTTCCACTAAACACTTTTTTGAGCTATAAATTTTGAAACCTAAATGATAAAGAATCCTTAAAATTGCTGGGAAAATATCTGCAAATGTTTAATAATTTTCACTACTAAAATGTGATCTTTAATTTTAGGTTGAATAAATTTAATTTTGTACTGTCATCTTAAATGTTTTGGCCACAGAATGGCAACATCACCTCCGTAACTGCCCAAATACCAATGCCAAATCCACCATGACTTTTTCTCCAGCAGCAAAATGCTCAGTGTAGGTCCCTTTTCCTCTTGTCATATCTTAAAATTTAATTCAGTAACCAATAGGGGAAGCAAAGTGCCATTTCATTAGTTCAGTGAGAATAGAATAGAACAGAACAGAACAGAGTGGAATGAAATAGAATAGAATAGAATAGAATAGAATAGAATAGAATAGAATAGAATAGAATAGAATAGAATAGAATAGAATAGAATAGAATAGAATAGAATAGAATAGAATAAAGGTGAAGTGCTGGAAAGTCCAGCTGCTCCTCAAAGGGAGGACAATTGAGAAATTAGGATAACAGAAATCATTCTTCTGTGTCCAAAATATTTTTATAAATTGTTGGCAGCTAACAGCTTTTGTAATTGGTGCAAGTTGCCAACAAAGATCTAGTTGGAGTTATTTACATTTTCCCTCAGAATTATTAGCTTTGTAGGATTCCTGAGAGTCATTGAGCCACAGTACAGGTTTTGCAAGTACAGTGATGTCTACAGAGTTATGATCAGATAGAGCTCAGTAATGGAGGATAGGTTTATCAAATGCCTTTGGCAGTATCATAAAGACCTAGACTGTGCACCTTAAGCATTGCAGGCCTCTATTTCATTTTGCCCTTTGTGGGAAGATGCATTGTGCTTGTAGTCTTTTGATGAAGACACACCTATGAACTGCAAAAGTGGCACTTTTCCAGGATTCACTCCTCAGACAAGAGAGGACACAAGGCCGGGTTTTTTGTCTTAAGAACCGATGCCATAGTTTAAAAGACAAAAATTTTAGGAAAATACACAAGGTATTAGATCTTTTTGGCATTTTTACTGCCCTGTCATTTAGCCATTACGTACACTTATTTTAAGTTAATCACTGTTTAAGATGAAACAGGACATTGCATTGCAGTGGTGAATATTGCAGCACTACATTTTAGCTAGTAACCAGGGTATTGTAGCTATAAACCAATAAGAAAAGGAAAAACATTCTAGATTAATTTTAGTTTGAAATTTAGAGTATTTAGAGGATTTATTCCTCTCTCCCTTGACAACTAAAAATTGCCTAATTTGGAGACATAAAAGCTAATGTGTCAAAAAGGAACCTTTTTTTTTCCTCAGCTGAATCCTTTTTCTCACATCCACCAGTCTGGATGTCCTCACAAATACCAGTGGCAGCACAAAAGGTATGGCACAAACCTAAGTCTAGGGCCTTGGGAAACCAAGAAGAAAGGTGAAAAAAACATTCCTTTTAACTACAGTCTGTATTTGTGTCTACTTTAAACCACAGCCTCATTTACACAGGTTCTTGTCCCTGCTTGAGGTGTAATTCTGTTCAGTCCCATATGCTTGCTCTGCACATTCACTTCTTGTCTTCAGGAATTTTTGGCAGCTATGAGCTGTGGTTTATATTGGGTAATTACTGGAGCTGAGTTATTTAAATGTCCACAAGAAGATGAAAGTGGAGGTGGGGATTTACTAACCTAATCCAGCTCTGCTTTCTGACAGGGAGAGGAGTTTAACTCACAGGTGTTGCAGTCAAAACCAGTCTTCACATTATTGTGATGACTGGAGCAGGATTTCCAGTGCAAGCACTCCATTCCCTGTAGGGGAAACATCCAGCTGGCACAAGGGTTTGGTTATGAGAGGTACTTCAAAACAGTTTGAGATCCAATTATGAAATGATGAAAACACTTAGAGGACATACAGGGTGTTTGATTTAGAGAAATTATCTCCTCACAGGTAAAATGACCCATGCTTGTTAGTAGAGTGCATAGTATCATCTGCGGACTTTAATTAAATTGATATTTCTCCACACACTTGCATTATATTATGCAGAAGGAATATGTATTGATGGATTTCCTCACTCACCCAGGGCAAAGCACGCTCCTGGAGAGCAGGTGGCTGGCCCTCAGCTCTCCCTAGGAACCCACTCATCAGAAATCCCCTTCCAACTCCTATCAAACAAATCCCTCGCAGTAGCGGCTGCATCAGTGAATTGCAAGATGAACTTTGGATGACCAAAAAGCAAAACATGTTGGTGTTTTAATCCAGCTGCTAGAGTTGGACTGCTGCCTTTTTCCTAACTGTACAACTTTCAGCCTCATCTCTGTTCAGCTCCGTTCCTAGCCTGGATGCATTTAAAGCATGTAAATTATTTGCTCTCCATAACACCATTGTAAGAATGCTACTGTTTACTAGGCCTTAGTTGTGTTTTCTACAGGCTTTGAACTTTAATGACTCATTCTGATATATGTGACACGATGAGTGTTGTCTACATTTAATTATGAAAAAAGATTTTTCTGGTACTATGGTTGCAATTTTAGTTTTGGCAGTTGATAATCTTCCCAGGCTAGTCCGAGTTCTTTTGGAAGTGAAAGAGAAAAGAAAGTGCTTTTATACCTTAAACTACTTTCTGGAGAATGTTAGAAAGAAAAGTTACATCCTAAAGTGGCTTTCCATCAAAATTCAGAGAGTAAACATGGTGTAAGTAGTGATACCCCTCTATGGATGGCCAAAAGTCTCAGCCTCATATATAACTTCTTTGAAAAAGCAGAGAGATGTGATTTGTCTCTTTTTCACTGCAGGAGAGGCAGTGGAAATCCCAAGGGACCATGCACTGCCTCATGAGGAAGCAATTGTAAGAACATTGTCCTCATCACCACCTCAGACAGCAAATCTAAATCAGCCCAGGAGCATTCTAAAATATGATAGAGCTACTGCTCTCACACTTGTTTCCTCAAGGCTTATGAGCAAAATCCCTGTAGAGTCTGACTCATACTAACCTTACTTGCCATCTCTATCAGAACTCATGTCAGGAGTTAGAAGTACAGTCAGGATCTTTATCTGAAAGATTATGAATTTTTGTTAGAAATTTAATGTTAGGAGCCTAAACTATGCTTTAAATTTGCTTATCATGAAGTCTTCTGATATTTGTGGTTTTAGCCTGGAGAAAAAGACAGTCAGGGGAGACCTTATTGCTCTCTAGAGCTACCTGAAAGGAGGTTGTATCAAGGTGGGATGTGGCCCCTTCTCCCAGGCAACCCATGACACTTAGAAATAGCCTCAAGTTATCTTGAGGCAAGTTCAGGTTGGACATCAGGAAGCATTTTGTCACTGAAAGGATGGTTAAACATTGAAATGACTGGGTGTGACACTTAGTGCTGTGGTTTGGTTGGCATAGTGGTGTTTGGCCAAAGGAAGGACTCAATGATCTTGGAGGTCTTTTCCAACCCTAAAGATTCTATGATTTTATATGATGAAAACTATGGTCCTACTTCATTCAAAGGTATTGCAACTTTCCATCTACATTTCATTCAGTCAATATGTTGTTTACTCATTCAGGTGTGTCCTCTGCAGACAACATTTAGCTATGGCTGCTGAATTAATCATTTACAGCTCTCCAAGGCAGGCTTTGTAGAAAGAGTTCCTTGTATCTCAAAGGTCAACATGAGACAAGGTTACAAATCCAAGGTAAAAGTTCTAACACTGTTAATACCCCACCCAGTGTACCTAAGCCAGACTATTCTCCCCATAATCAGGTACTGATGCTAATTAACTTTTGTTTTACTAGGTGAGGTAATTCTTGAAATGGCAATCAGAAAAGTTGGTCTGACTGGTAGAAAAATGAGGATCTAAAGATTAGGCTGTTGCATCAAATGCCACCAGTTTACTGGAGGAAGCTGAGAGCCAGGCACATTGCTGCACTGGAAGATGGCTTCTTAAAAACAGAAATAGAAAATCAGACCCAAGCCATTAACTGTGAAGGATGATCCATACCTTTCTGTTGTCACAGGTGAAAAATCAGAAGGATTAGATCAATGAAGAAAGGCACTGCTTGTAAGAGTGAAATAAAATTAACCACAGCCTAGGAACACAGCAGTTCTGTATCATCACTATTCATCTTGGAGAATACCTGATGAGCAAATGGCATTATTCAAATGAATGAGTTGCAATGAATTTTGCAAATACAGGAAATAGATTTTGTATCTGTGAGTGCTGATCAATTAAGCTTTTTCAAACTTATTATGGCCCACTTACTTCAGTATCACTGACAAAATAAGAATCCCTCAGAAACCACCAGGAAAGAGCTCTGGGTGAAGAACAAGAGGTCTGCAGCACTGTACACATCTGCAGGACCATGTAGGCTGTCTGCCACCATTTCTCCAACCAAGAAGTCAGATCTTATTTGGTATCAGGACAAATCCTAAGAGTTTCAGGCTTTCCAAAATGCCTGGTCTTCTTTCTTAGAGCCATGCAGCAGTCCATATTGGTCTTCAGGAAAAACACCACCAACAAAAAACAGTCCCAGTGACACTGGGTGACTTTTGTCACCTCCATCTGACAACAATAACTGGGAAATGGCACATGCAACATAATTACAACCTCTTTTTGCTGTCCAGAAAGAGAAAGCACACAGGGAGGAATCATGTGCTATGCCTCAAATGAATTTTGGCTAAAAAAAGTGACTAAATGGAAAACCCACCTAACACCTTGTGCAGCATGTTTTCTTTGTCTGTTAGTACTTGGGCTGCACAGCCAGCTTTCAGCAACTACTCTTTCTTCACAGACATTTTCCAAAAAGCCTTGAAGTGTTCAACTACATGTAATATAAATTGAGTTTTAACGTCATTTTAGAATTCTATTGAGTTTACAATGTCATCTGTTACACACCACTAAAAATCAGCATTGTTTGACTATGGCAAACTGCACACATTGCAAATAATTTTTAAAATCCTTGGAAATGAGTAACTTTGATAAGGTCTGTAGAAAAGATTCCAATGTGACCTATTTTTGGCCCATGTGACATTCTGCTTACAGTTTGATTTTATCTTTATACAACTTATGTACTGCTAACTGTAGGTCTTGAAACTGTTCATTGAAGCCCATTGATTCAAGCCCATATAAGAAGATAGCCATTATTCTTCTTTTCTGCTAAACTCTGCAGGTCTTCATAACCCTTCTCATGAGCTGATTATATTTCAACAAAGTAGCATTTTCCCTTCCTTGAAAAAAATGTCCTGTAAGAACCAGAAAACTCCATTAGATGATCTTCATATTACATGTCAGAGCTACATGTAGATGGAAGCCAACATTCAGATAAATGTAAACCATATATTTTCAGCTGTGAATGATAAGTGAATTATTATCTTGGATGAGAAGACTGGTACAGATAATCACTGGCCGCCTTTCATCATTTTTCCAGAAGGTGAGTTCTAATACAAGATTTTTTCATTTTACTTTAAATATTCAATTATTTGTGCTGGGATTGCTTTACACTGTCGTTCAGGGGGTACAAAAGTGCAACAGTGCATGTATGTAATTTGTTGAGTCACAGCTAATCACTATAGCTTGAAGGAGGAATAACTAACTCTTTGTAACCAACCCATTGGGTTAACTGAAATTAGCAAATAGTGGTAAATACTCTATATATCTGGTAATAGATATTTGTGTTACAAGCTTGATATATAGCATAATTAGGAATATATGAGAATTATATTTCTGTTAGATATATAAATAAAGGGAAATTCCACAAGAAATCTGTCCCAACAAATATAAATACCTTGATAAATAAGAATTACTGACTAAGGCAATATGGACCAAGCTCTTTCAAGACCCACATGAAGTGGGCTTGAAAGTAGATTAGAAACAGTGGCTAACTCTTCTCACATTTGGAAATAAAGCTATCAAAGTTTAACACAATGGTAGAGGACAATGATACTGCTGTCAATTTGAAACCTTCATCTTTCTCTTCCTTTCTCTGAATAAGAAGAAATAAATTAGGTAACAGACAAACTGATAAAACTACAATTTCTGACATTCTTGACATCCTTATAACATTAAGAAAGGACAAAGCCTGATGAGAATGAATGCAGAGAAATATCCCTTCATTCTGCTGACACTTTGAGTTATTCCCTGTAGTCACAAGTAGCCTTTTTTTGTACTGTATTGCCATATCCAAAAAGTTTCTGCATGAAACATGACAATATTCTTAACTTGCTTCTACACAGCATTTTTTCTGACTACATTCCCTAATTTAATTCTTCTACCAAATGAAAGGCCTGAGTCGTGGAAGCAATATTGGAGTACATTCATTATTTCAGGTATAATAATTTTGTGAGCCACTGTAGCCAATCCAGGTTCTAATTTCAGTACACTGAGCCTCAGCCTGTCCACTTTGACATCATCTCAAACTTGAAAATACACTCTTTTACAAATGGACTGAAGAATTAAAAACTGTGATGCCAGCATGTATTTTTACTATAGATTATACATACGTATCATTTAGCTGTCGCCCTGCAAACATCTAATAATGAATCTGGCCTAATACTGGCAAGAACACTCATAGGTCAATGATCATATCTTTATGAGGCAGAACCCCACAGTCAAAGTGAGCAGGGCAAAATCAGCACAGAATCAATGGAGGAATACAAAAAACCAAACTTTCTAACACAGAAACTAATGACAAAAGAGGAAAAGAGATGGAACCAGTCAACCAGCTAAATGAGCATAGCAAACAACCCTGAAAAAAAGCCTCTGTTATTGCCCACACCACAGACTGATTATCTCAGAAACATTGGCCATTTGGGGCCAATGGGGTTCACTGGAGGATTTCTTGAAGTCTCTTTTTGCCCTCTGGTTCTGTAATTTAAACCTAAATAAAATTCAAATAACAAGCAACATTAAACAGGCCTGATGTCCTCCTCTTAGGAAAAGTTGCTAAACAAGGAATAGCAGTAGAGCAACTTTGTGAGTATGGTCATTCATGTATAATCATAATGTGGCTTACAATTCCCTTCCTCCCAACTTGCAGTACTGCAATGTGTTTTAACGGCCACAAAATCTTTATTCAAGCTTTGTTCAAATTTTTTTATGACGCTCATAACAGACAGTGTCCCTCTGAAACTAGATGTGGCTTCAGATTGATACTAAACCTGACTCTTCTGATGATTCAAACATGAGAATTTTTCTATTTTTAATGTGCAAATCCTTTGAGAAGATCAAGTACAACAGCACTGAAAATGCTTGCTGTGTCTGCTAACTAATTGGAGATAAGAAAGTCTTACTTCTTATCTTACTGAACACAACGTAGGAAAATTAGTTGTTAAGGATTATTCTTTGTTTGTTTGTTTGTTTGTTTGCTTGTTGTGATTTACACCATCATGGAGACACTTTACATCATGACGAGAGCCATACTTAATGCTTGGTTATGTATTAAAGAATGATGGATGCAAGTGTGTTAACATTAGAGGCTGCTCCATGCTCCTTTCCCAGAGGTCATTTGGCAGTCTATTCTCAGCTTTTCATTTCTACTAGTGATGTATTTCATCTAACCATCTAAGTGAAGCTAGGCAAGTCTTTCTGAACATTTTGTAGCACTAATGCATCCTTTTTTGCTTGCTATTTTTCATATTCCTGACAAAATTGGGTATTTCATTTCAAGTAGAATAGAACATCCCATGCAATGCAAAATGACATTTTTGGGTGTTTTGCTTTGTCAAGTAGATTTTTTTTTAATTCCCTTTGATCTCTTCTACTTTTATTTTTATTTATAAATTCTACTGCTGAACCAATAAAATCAATTACTCATGTCGGCCTAGTTTCATCTAAAATGATTTTGCTGCCTCCTTCTATGAAAAAAGGGGTTCCCAAAGCACTGGAGCACTATCACTGTAATCAGAATCTCAGAGACCATCAACTCTCAAACCTATGGTTGGCATTACTGTAAAATTGATATGATTTCATAGTCAGTCCCATCTCATGAGGGGATAGCTTTGGAGTAACCACTTCAAAAGTAGATAGCACCATTTCTGAACATAGTTCCTAAAGTAGATGACACACCCACCCCCTATTTTAGTAGGAAAAACAGGATCTTTGTTGCTACTGAATATTCTGTGCCAGATTCAAATGCAGGGTAAATGAGAACGGTTTAATTTGATAGAAAAAAGAGAGGTTTTTGAGAATTCTAGTCCTAATGTAAATGGATGAAGTTATCCTGAAGAAGGGTAAAAGGCTTGAAATTACCTTTAATCTTTATGGGGTAATCCAAATCTGGTTTTAATTTAGGAATTCTATATTTCTTTCTTTTAAAGATGAGATATTCAAGACTGCTTAGCATGGAGCAACTCTCTGCAGCTGATGGCTTATACCATCATGCAAGGTGTAATAAAGCCAGTATTTTGCCAACCATCAAAATTTACTCAGACACTGTTTAATCATAGCAGGGTGGATACAGTGCATTTTGCTAACCAAATTTCACCTAATGGACACATGCTTGGGAGAAATCACTGTAGAGTCAACGTAGGGTAGAGCTTTGCTGAGAGACAAAAGTCTGAGGTGCAGAGAGTATTTGAGGCCCCTTTCTCTAATCTAATGGACAACAGATGTGCCTTAGTGAGGACAGGATTAATCTTCAAACATTTCATACCCCCTTGCTATAAGACACAATAGGAGTTGTTCATAAAAGGAGAAGAGTGCCTGCCCCAAGCTGAATTTTCCAGGAAGGGGATGGGATCCTTCTTCTGACTGAGTGCTGAAGAGGGCATTGTAACTGCTTTTGAAGTGATGAATGGTGCATCTAAACAGCTGGAGAAGGCCACCTGCATGCCATACGCTGGGAGACGTGGAAGTACTTGGGAAGTAGTTAATAATTCCTTGAATTGATAGGGCCAGACTTTGCAGTCTTTTGGTAAATGGTGGCTTCAAAAACTAGATTTGCATTTACCCTCAAACCCAGACAACAACAACTGCAGCTTATTGCATGTGTTTATGTGCATGCATGCATGCATAGATGTCACACTTTATAAACCCTCTTGTAGACTCATTCTAGAAGAGAGGCAGGAGTCTCTTCGTTGTGTAGCTTGTGCCTTGTGCCAGCAGGACAGGAAGAATTGAAGACAGTATTCCAAGTAGCTTAATACATTCTTGCTGTTGTAGCTAACTTTCAGTACAAAGCAAGAGGAAAACAAAGGGCTAAAGAAAGGAAAATTCAGAAAGATCTACAGTCCAGGGAACCTGAAAGGGATTAACTTGGTCTCCCAGGCATGATTCGTTATGCTGATCTGAGAATAAGACAACGTGGGGCTGTGGTAGCTGCCGACCTGCTAAGCCCCTTGGAAGTCTGAATTGTCAAATATCACATCCCATCCTGAATGACTCGCTCCATCTGTGTTTGCCAGTGTCCACATTGACAGCTGCCTGCCATCTTGGCAAGAAAGTCAATGCAACTTGAGAATCTGCAGTGGATGTCTAGCACACGCATACAAAAACACGTACAGCCTTTAGGCTAACAAAGCCTGTTAGCTAGCCACTCCAGTAAATAAAGCAGTCCAGGCATCTCAGTATATAAACTAATTCCAAAATCATTAGGGGTGCTTGAATCCATTAACATAGTGGTGGCTGAACATGTATTTACTCAGACAAGGTAGTGTTAAGAACTGAAGTCTTCTGTATGCACTAACTCCCAGTCAGTGGATTCTAACCTGGAAGGTGTGTATTTCTTTAAAATAAAGAGAGATGTGTCAATCTCTCTCACTGATGATCTACATACAGCTGCTATTCAATTGGGTCAATAATTATCTTTCACTTTATCAAAACACAGAGGCTATCTTGCTATGAGTGCATATCACTGAATATATAACGAGAGCATTTTAACCAAAAAAAAAGAGGTAAAGAATAAATTAGTGGACTAGGAAAGAATAAAGAATTGAGAATTCCACCCACTGTTACTCACCCATTTGAATAACAGATGAGCTGCCAGTGAGGATTACAACAGCTAGTAACACTGCTATATTTATATAAGTCCTTCAGAAAGACAGAAAAATATTAACATAACTTATAATACGCTGCTTAATTGAATCAACCTACAAATCCCTGACTGTTTGTGATTAGCCCAGCCACTCCTTAATCTGAAACAAGGATACCATCAGAGCTTTCATATGGAGGTTATATGCTGGCAACTGGGTATTTATATATCTTCCTTTGGGCTACTTTAGCTTTTCACGGTTACAGATTCATACATTAGGCCTGATTTTTCTGATGGGATTTTAAAGAGGTGAAAATACCTCATGAAACAACAAGAAATATTGTAGTTTCCTTTTGCCTTCAGGTTCATGTGTTGAAACTAACTAAAGCCTCAGGCTAAAGAAATTTAGGTCACATTTGTGCAAAACAGTTCTGCTGCCACAGTTACTAGTTACTCCATCTTGCATAACTGATATTTTCCAAAAAAGCAAAGTAGTCCATTTCTTAAAGAATATGTGTTCGAGATTCAACCAAATGAATTTTAAAAAGAAAAGCTGAGCTCTAACAAACAGATTGTCCCTAGAGGATGCATTACAAACCAGCAAAGATGTCCAGTCAAATGCCTGCAGCATTACTCACTGGCCCTGGAACCCGTAACTACTTTGGAGGATGAAGCACTGACCTTGCTCTGTCCTGTGTGACTGAACTGCAAATAGGCGACTTCTCCTGGAGCAACTGAGGACCGTGGAGGTAGGAGAGAGAGAGAGCAGGTCCATAAGCAAAATGTTTGCAGCTATGCCCAGCTTTGGGGCTACAGAGGTTCAGAGAAGTTGCTAACTCCCTCCCACTCTGGGCTACAGCTCAGGAGAATGGTAGCAACAAAGTGAAGAGAGGAGAAACAAAAAAAGCCCACACAAGCTGACCAAGTTCATTCACTTCACAAACACTGGCTTCAAGCTCCGATCTTTATTGAGCAAGACTCACCAAGGAGTAGATTTCACCTTCAGACTCTCTTCCCCGTTGCAGGAGTAGCTTTTTTTGTCACAGTTGGGAAAAATAGTAGGCTGCTGGTTTGAGAAGTGTCATAGCTCAGGCTGGGAGGGTCAGCGCTGAACCATCAGAAACATCAATTTCTGGCAGCTTTTTGTGACACTTTCTGTGTCAGAAAAGAGTGAATTTGGCCCACTACAAATACTGCTAGGGTAGGTTAGAACAATGCAACTTCAGTAGCCCAGTTTTAGGTCCTGCCTATTAATAAGTGATACTGCTCCTGTGGTTTCCTGACAGTTCAGCAGGAGTTTGCCAACTTTGTCATTAGAACATACAGATTTATTTATTTATTTATTTATTTATTTAGTTGGTTGTTTGTTTTGGAGGGAGGGGTGCATAATCCACCCCACACCCTCCCTCTACTCATGAAAAACTTTCAGGCAAGTAGCATAGTTAATTGACAAAATGTCAGCTTAGATAGTGTCTCATACTCAAGCACTACTATTTAATATGTTTCCAATTCTTACTGTTACCTCCCTTAGGCACAAAGTTGAGTAAATAGACTGGCATTTCACTGTACCTTGAAGGTCAACTAATTCAAGGTCTGTCCAGCCACTGGAGGATGTGGATGCTAAAGCCAAGGATCCTGCATCAGTGTAGCCTTGCTTTCTGCCCCAGACATTCTTTCTGTCTGTAAAAAGCCAACTCTCAGGAGCCAGGCATAGAGAGGTTAATCCTTATTACTAGTGACACTGGAAAAAGCTTATGACAGATGCACAGTGAGTCCCCTTTGGAAGACTGCATAACTGAGAGCATGGGAAGGATGTTTTGCACAGAACTGCCAGGAGGCTTAGAAACTGTATTAGAAATGTCTGTTTTTTTCACTGCATAGCTCATTTAATGAACCTCTGTGCCTCAGGGTAAGGGAATGTACAGTATTTGAGCAGATAATCTATGTGACGTAACAAATTAACCTCTGAAAAGAACCTTAATAGTTATGCAAAGCTGTATCTTGCTTTCTTTTGAATAACTAAGCCCCATATCCTGAAAAAAATCCAAGTTCTTGCTAAAAGATAGATGGCTCGTGCTCTGCTATTAGCTTGGTAGCGAAAAATAGCAATGGGAAGAAAAATAATGCTTCTATCTTAGTGGGACACCATTGTGTAAGCAGCATGAACAAATGGCAAGGGTACCTCTTCAACCATCCAGCTTTCAAAAGGAAGTTTATTGTGAAACAAATTCTGCTTTTAGCATAGATTGGCATTATTGGTAGGGAGAGTATAAAACCACACAGTAGCACAGAATCCTAATTAGAAAGAGTCACCAAGTTGCAGGTTTGTGCTGCAATCTAATTAAAGCACTTGCAAAGATTTTTCTCTGTCCCACTGGGACTGGACTGATGCCCTGAAGATTAGACAGGGCTGCATGATTCCCTAGTGTCTGCCTGAGCTTATGGTGGGCACTGTGTCTTTCCTCAGCAGCTGCCCAGAAGTTGCCTGGACAGGCCCCTTCCAGGCTTCTTGTCCCCAGGATCATTCCTCTTTGCTCCAAATAGTGTCCTCTGCTTTACCTGCTGCATTTCATTGCAACACAGCAACCCTTCTTGAAACCGAGCCACTGTGGTCATGCCATAACTTCTCTAACAAAAGCACGATAACTAAACTTTGCCTTTGCTCTAAGTGAATTCCTGCCCCCCAAAAAGGCAAAATAATTCAAATGTCAAAATAGGGTGCTCAAATTTCATAAACAACCAGGCCTCAGGATTTCTAACAAAAGTGAATGCAAAATGAGCAGGAGCTGATTCATTACACATGAAGGCTTGCAGGGAAGAAGTCACATTCTTTGTTTGCCAGCTGTTAGGACTACATTAAGACTTTCTTACATCCTAGGTAAGTGGTTTAATGGAGACAGTTTTCTGAGCAGCAAGAAAAGTCTCACTGTGGCTTTTGGTTCAGATCAGCCATGCCAAAAACAGGCAAAAAACAAAAACAATGCTGATATCTGAGTGAAAGTTTACCGTAAACAGCTGCTCTTGCTCAGCCCCTTTCTATATTATTCAGAGTATCCAAAGAGAAAATTTTTTATGCTTAATGAGGAGCTCTCATTTTCATGTAACTGTGATTAAGGTATTCTATTAATTTCCAGAGCCACAAGAGTCTTCAGGAATTTCTTTTTGTTTGATATATCAAAAGGGTAGACAATGCAAAGGATTTGTTTACCTTCTGAGAGCATCTCTGGGATAGTTTCCTGATGAGGGAATAGAATAAAATGGTAATTTAGTACTAAGGTAAACCAAATAATGCAAAAGAATAAAATAATGGAAAACTGTTTGTACACTGCATCTTTCTCACCATGCTATACTTGGTTGCTGCAAAGTAACAGCTCCAGAACAATGTACCTTTTAGGGAACCATGCAGAGCACAGTGCATATACTGCAAAAAAAAAATCTCACAAAATGCAACATGCTTTAGATTTGTGCTTCAGAGCATTGTCTAATCCTCATTAATTCCAAAGCTAAGGAGTGGTTTGAACAGCAGAAGGTCTAAAACATACAACAAAAACATGAAATTACTTGAAGTGAAATCAGAAAGAGACAGTTTCCAGTAATTAACCACTAAGCTTCCAGTTTTGTCTTTAGCATGGGAGTAACCCTACAGAGTGCAAGTCTTTGGAGAGCAGGTTATTAAAAGTCACACAGCAGTAGTAAATAACAGCTGTGGGGACCTGAGGAGTGGGAGAGAACTTGGACTTTAACCTTGTCACTCCTTCAAGAGTGATTGTTCCCTGTCCTGACCTTGAAGTAGCAGGATTTTCTGAAGGGAGAAATTCCAAGTTTGTGGAGAAAGAGGAAACATTCTCTGGCAGACTATTTTGTTAATAGCAGCTGTCTGAAACTTCTGGGATACTTGGAATATCCCATTAAGTCCAAACAGAGAAGGCATAAAGGGCAAAGGACAGGTGAGATTGTGCCTGTCTTCTTCAGGCATTTGCATATTTT
Source organism: Lanius collurio (assembly GCA_020086605.1). Taxonomy (NCBI): domain Eukaryota; kingdom Metazoa; phylum Chordata; class Aves; order Passeriformes; family Laniidae; genus Lanius; species Lanius collurio. The sequence goes on from JACBWW010000001.1 coordinate 43,622,513, forward strand.
CTCTCTCTGGTCTCTAATTAGACCTGGACCCAGAACTCCAAAAGTAAACACGCCTCTGCCAAGAGCAGGAGTCTATATTTGGCCAGGAGAAAATGTTGCCTCTCAGTCTTATCTCGAGCACGAACATATACATGCAAGTACAATTGCAATGTAGAGCAAATCTCATTGGAGGGAGAACTATTTAATTTGTGCTGAAGCCTAAACAATCACTGAGAAAACACACTAAGGTCTTTTCAGCTTAGCTGGAATCAACTTAGAGAGCAAGTAATGAATCTAATTGTTACGCTAGTTTCCATGTCAGCAGAATAACAGATGTACAGTATAGCAGAGGAGGGGAAACTTGGGTTTTGTTTGTTGAGCAGGTGCTACATTAACTATCACATGGAAGTTTCTCAAGTGCATTTGGAGCCAGTTGGAAGGGAACCAAGAGTACAGCTTCCATTTCATCCCCTGGACATCCAGCTGTGCAGCTGCATAAGCCCCCAGAAGCAGCTGAGGCAGTGAAAACAGTGACACCTTGTCCCTTCTTCAACCATTTCTAATGCCCCACCGCAAATATGAAATAAATAAAGCACCCAGGAACCCCCCTCCCTCAGTTACGTATTCTGTGACCCAGCTGCCAAATATGCCTGTCAGAGTATGCTAGTCAGATGGGGGACAGCAATTTATCCCTCATCCCCAGCAAGTACTGCACCCAGCACATCAGGGAATGCACTTAAGTCTGCACATGTGCTAAAAGGACTTTTGGGAAAGATCAATGGGGCTGTATAGGCGTCACAATGATAAGCTCTGTTGTAAAAAAATGATTTGGCGTGCCAGGCAACTGCAGAGAAACCAGTGCCTGTTTAATAGCAGTGCATAGAAAACTTAGCCAGCAATTAAGCTGAAGCTGTCATCAACAGGCAGAGAGAGGCTTAGCACTATTACAAGAGCTGAGGTGGCTATTAAGTGCAGTCTGTCTTCACTGAGCTGTTCTTCCACAGCCAAATGACCTGGAAACTTGTGCTGATACTTTGCACAAACTCTTCACCTAAACAGTGTGGAAGCTGGGACAAAGGTGAGATCCTACAAATGGGAAGACACCTTAACACAGATTTAAAGAAAATATGATTGCAAAACAACCTGCAGCCAGAGTTCCCAGAGATGTGAATTGTTCAGGATGTTTTTTAAGCTACAGAAGAAGGGAAGATGATAAGACAGCAGCATTATTCAAGCATGACCTTGAAGAAATTACTGATTATCAGCAACAGCTGAAAAAAAAACACTAGGTGTTTTTAAGAAAATGCAAAGTGAAGTAAACTCAAACATCTGTTTCCATGTAATAGGCATTCAGAAATCAAATAAAAGCAAGACAACCTGTGCAACACCGATAATAAAGATAACAGTATACACAACTGATAAAATACTATGCAGATGTGCAGTGTTGTATTGTAAGGGGTAAAAGTCAATAAATTCAATGCACTTAGAAGTATAGGAACACCTACACATTAAAATTCTATATTGACATTGAAATATATACATCAGAGTTATGCCAGTAACCAAGAAGTATGGGAGATAACAGAGGTAGACTTCAGACCTTATGACCGGATATGATGCAAAAATAAAATATTTGGATTATGTAACCAATTGCTTATTAAAGTAACTACCTGGTGAAGTAATAAAAAAAGAAAATACCCATATTTTAGTAGTGAATTGCACCCAAGCTCTGTTCTGTACAACAATTCACTATGTTCAGATTCAGCAGTTGTGTTGGAACACAAAAAAAACAAACCAAACAATCCCACAAAAAAAACCAAACAAACCACAAAAACTCCACCAACTTCCAACCTTGCAACTGTAGTAGCATACTTCTGGGGGAAAAAAAAAAAAAAAGGGTTTCACAAAAAATTAGGAAGCTTGTTAAATTAAGAGAAGCAGCAAAAAAGATAAAAATGCTTACAGTTGCCATGGAGACAGTTTAGAAAATAAAAATGAGATGTTCAGAAGAAATACATACCACAATCAAAAGACTTTAAAAACCTTAAGAAAAGTTAGTATAGTTAAAAAGGTGGGTACGAGGATCTATGAAAGGCATCATGACATCTTCAAAAATAGAAGTCTGTGAAAGAAACAGAAAACTGAGAAGAATAAAGAAGGCTGGTAAATGTGTAATGCAGTGTCAAAAATTATTGTGAGAAAGAGCCTGTTAGTCACATAGAAGCTGTATGTTTTCTGAAAACACCAACCAGGTAGCAACAGAGTCTTCAGCACTCTCAAGTATAGATCTGAAGTACAAGGGCACTCTAAGGAGTTGTATAATAAAAGATAAATGAATTATTTGCATCAATATTTGCTACTGAGCTCTTTGCAAAGGTTCTGCTAGAGAGGAGTTTTGAGGAGTCGTTTAAAATTAAATATCAACAGTTTTAGGAACAAAAATTAAGAAAAAATAATCACAGATAACGTTGTCACAGCTGTCTTAAAACAATCTCAGCTATGAATACCCTGGCTATTAACTGCAATGCATAGCATTGTCACTCAACTTGGCCCCAGAGCTTAAGAGCTTTTATTTTAAGATGTTTAAGAGTTTTGTTTCAAGATTTTGCAGGAGGTTTTAAAGAAGAAAACCTGACAAATGAGACTGATTTCCATACCAGCTAGATTGGTTATTTACAATAAGAATAACATTTGTAGATAATTACATAATACAGTAAGAGCAGTCAACCCAGCCTTTGGAAGAGGAGGTTATACAGGGCAGTTTTGAGAAGTGACAAGTGGTATTATCAGGGCAGAGCAGTGTAGGAGAGCCCCCAGGGCAGGGGTTTATCCCACTGCTCCAGCCAGGAGCAAGGAAACTGGAGGGGCAGGGGCAGGTCCAACCCCAGGGAACCAGGCATTGCTTTTGGGGGACACAGTCCAGCTGAGGCTGGGGCCAGGCTTGAACACAGCCCTGAGTGTGGCCAGGGTGGGCATGGCCCATGGCAGGGCCAGGCAGGACTGTGGGCCCTGGACATCAGGCCCACTGTGGCATCAGTGGAGCATGGGCTGAAGGTCCCAGCAGCTGACATGGGGCCCTGGATGGAATGGGTAGCCCCAGGGGCCAAGCAGGGACAAGTCCCAGGGATGCCCTCAGGGCCTGGGTAACTCTGCTAAAGTTTCCCTAAAGGATCCCTTTTAACAGCTTCCTATGTCACAGGTTTAAAAAAAAATATTCATGAGATGAAGATAACTCACTGAGAAAGGGAAGCAGGGATAGTAAATGGTGAGGAGTTTCATAGCAGATGGGGTCTGCTAGGGATGCAGATTGCACACAGGGACTGAGCTGGAATCTGTGTTCACATATGTTCGTGTAGTTCATAAACTACATGGAAATGGTGTGAGCAGATGTGGAAAAGCTCATTAATGACAATGTTATCCGTGGCATTAAAAATAAAACTGCATTTTTGTAACTGTACCTCACCACTGCACAGCTGTGATACAGAGCTGCTGCGTGACAAGGCAGTGAGATAGCAAAGAAAATTCAGCGTTCACAAATGCCCAGTGACAGGCAGGGGACAAAAGCACACTGCCTGGACACAGTGTCCACATCCACACTCACTGTCCCTGCTGGGGATGAAACCCAAAAGGCCCCACTGGAAGCTCTTCGTAACATCAGTTAGGTGGTGAGCACGAGTTGGAATGGCAACCAGATTCTGTTCAATGTAGGTCATGTACAAAAACTGTCAGTGTGAAAACAAGATACTGAAGTGGCACGTGGCTTCTGGCTGAGGAAAAGTTACATGGGCTGAAAATCCTCAGCTTTATGAAGAGATGATTGAGGGAAGAACTGTCAGAGCTTCATGGAGATACAAGTAGTTTAGTGAAAATAAATTCAGAACTATAACTCACAATTTTTCATAAAATATGGACTACAAGAAACACAGAGAAATTGGACGGAAAGTCTGAACAAGCAAAAGCTCTTTATTTTTACATATTAGGAGTTTACATAATTGTTGATATGGTGTGCTTAGATGTCAGTAATCTAAGACAAGCACTGAATGTTATTAAATTAATGGAAAAGAAGTTTATTTAACTTGAAGATACGATGCTATTTACTACTCAGGGAACACAAAACCTGGGTCAGAGGAAGATAGGAGAATGTTATGAGGCATGGTGTGCAATAAATAATCTGTATATAATTATGTACTGCTAAATTATTTCTCTGAGACTAGCTTAAAGACAACCATGAAGGTATGGAACCAGATAGAACTTTAGCATGATTTGCAATTATGTTAATATTATTTTTCCTAAATTGATACAGTACTGTAGTCAGTGATTCTACCTATTGCACCTTCTCATTCGCTGCTGCTGAATAAGCTTCCTTCCTCCTCTGACCCTTCTGTATTTCATCTCACAGAAAGAGGGTCCATCCTATGCTGGAGGCACTCCCAACATATATTTAATTAAACTGCTGCTAGTATCACTTTGCATACCTGGAATTTAATAAATGCCTAGCAGTGAAAGGGAAAAAGCAATCATCCTTACTGTGAAATTGCACATTCCTGAATCCAGTAAGGTGAGAGGTGCCAATTCATAGCTCCTGAGGCTGAAGCTTCAAAAACACTTCCTTTTTTAAAAACAGATTAATTTCTGCTGGGGTCAGTTCCTTGACCCAGATCATGGCCCAGCCACATGTTCATTAGCATTGCTGCAACTATGTTTGCAGAAATACTAAGCCAGGTCTGGAAGTAGAGGAAGTGCCATCATTTAAGCAGCAACTTCTACTTAATGATGGTTGAAAACACTTTGATAGGAAAACAGGAAAATATAAGCAAAGTGTTTTTTTCCCTGTGCCAAGCAGTAGAGAACCTGCACCTTTCTAATCATGTCTTCCTACAACAGTATTGAAAAGGCAGACATAAAGGCAAGGCTTCCTGCTGCAGGAACAAAGAGGGAAACAGCTGCTTTTTGAAAGGCAGAGTGTCATCTTCCTGCACAACACAATGCTACAAGATAACAGGCTGTGTCATATGTGTTCTCCAAAGAGCACAGCCGGATGAACTCAGACAAGTACAGCTCATCTGGTTAGATTTTATTGCCCCAGATAGCCATAAGCCATGCTTCTCCCAATGCACATTAGTTGAAAGCACACTTGACATTTTACCTTCAAATTATTCAAGCAAGCACCTTTTAACCCAGGGCTTGAAAAGTTTAAATGAACAGTAATGGAAAACTGTCAGCTAATGAAAAAATCTACTTTGTCGCACATAGTGTTAATTAAGCATTCCTAAAGATCCAGTTCCAGCTTTCTTTATGCTCCACTGACATTTAATGCTTTGGGATATGCTGAAGAAAATTCTCTTATTTCAAAACCTGTACTGAAGCAAGGAGGTAAATTACCTTACTTCAACCTATTCTTGTTATCTGCCAAGTTGTGACATAAAATAATAAATATAATGTAAAAAGATGCAAGCACCTTTGATTTCATGTAGACATATCAATAAAATAGCTGCAAAGCAAAGCAGGTGGGCAGCTGTACTGTCAGTTCTGAAACCACTAAAACACTGTAATTACCTCTCCTTGACACACTGACACACCTGTCTGCCAAGCTGCTTGGCATCCATCACTGAGCAATATGCAACTGGTGCCTGTGTGGCAGAGTGGACTTTGCCTTTCACCTGGAGCTTTGCTTCTAATAGCATGCACAGACTGTATCACAGTGCCCTGCCATGACTGTTCTTCTAGAAATATGTCACAGAAACAATGATAGGCTTTCAGTGGCCAGCAATAATATCCTTTCAACATCAGTGTATGGAAGTGCCTGCATTTACAGTGCACAGTCTAAGTGGGGCTATCAAAGCTGCAATAACTTCTGTCATCATGTTGGCTCTGGTTTTCGTTCTTCCTCATAGCCTTAAAGCAGGCACATACACTCTTCTGCACCTTATCAATAAAGAATACATGCTTACATTCCTCACACTGAGGCTGGCAGTGGGGTTTACCTTTATATCTGTTTCTGAACCAATCAAAAATGTAATTTTCCCCATTTCTCTTCACAGCTCAGCTTAGGTTTGTCTTCCAATGCAAAAGCAGTTGACAAACAACCCCCAAGCTTTGCATAATCATCTCACAGAAAGCGGCACTTTGCTGAATCCTCTCAGTTCAGACCTTGAGACAGAATGTGTCTCAAAGAAAAGGTCTTAAGATGATGCAGCTCTGAGCAACCTGGTCTGGTGAAAGATGTCCCTGCCCACGGCAGGGGGCTTGGAACCAGATGATCTTTAGCGTACCTCCCAACCCAGGCCATTCTATGGCTCTATGATATGATTCTATAAACTCTTCAATTTACAAGACACAACATTCTCTGAACTCTCACTACCCCAGAATGATGGAAGAAAGGGTAAGTGACTGCTTTTCCACTGCCTAATTTATACACTGTGGTACCTAAGGAGTAGACAACTGGCCCAAACCCAGGAGTTTGAGTGCCTCACTTTTGTTATGTTGGCTGACTGAGAAGGAATAAACCCTCTTGTTATGAAGGAAGTAGGTTGGTCACTGAAGACCACTCTGCTGAGCTAGAAGGCAGGCCAGCTCCTCAGGCACTGAAGGTCTAACTTGATTCAATCTAACACACTTCTGAGGAAAATGTCAGTTTTATTTGTGCAGTGGCTAAAGTAATTCTTAGTAAATTATTGCCATAGCAGGTCCTCTTTCCCACTCCTGCGCTCTAATATCCCCCTCCACACTGATGAATGATCTGCATTTGGACACACTGGCTGTCATATATTAAAATTCACACATGTCTCACTCTGAGATGGTGAAGAGCTGCACGCCCCACTCACTCGGGGAAACTTCAGGCACAATGCAGCAGCTCACTGAAGATTTGGGCTGATGAAATCTGGAGGATACACTTGCCCTCCTATCAAAAGCATCAGGAGATAACATGATCAAAGGAAGAATGCTCTTTAAGCTGTTTATCTTTGCAAAGAATGACCTGATGATGTTTAATGGGATGATTAGGCATAGCTATGGTTTAACGCATATTTAAAAGGTTATTTCCATGATTAACTGGTTGTCAGAAGGAAAGTATCTAATGACAATGGAAAAGTAATTTCATTAGTGCATTCAAAAGGATGGTTTGCACTCATGGTCTTGATATGCAGCTCTTTAATTTGGTCATCTCTTAACAGTGTTTCAGAAGAAGAATTGCATGTTACTTTAAAACTGGATCTTAAAAATTACATTGAAAGGAGTAATTTCTGAGGCAGACCGATAGAATGAGCAGTCAAAATATTTTAATCCAGATAACAGAGGTGCTTTTGTTTCTCACAACACTTTATATATGCCTTTTTGGGGTAGGGAGAGACAAGAAGGATGTAGAGGGCAAAAATACTCTTCTGCTGAAATTAAAGATGGTACATGGAGCCTTGAAATTTTAAGGCATATCTTCAATGTTTGAATCTAGATCCCTGAAATGATGAGCTGCTACAATTTCTCTTATTAGAGGTCGGAGGACTCAAAGGACTAACCAATGTGTGCTGGTTATTAGGCAAAAGAGCATATCTTTGTAAAAAACACATGATAAAGCCTTCAAGCACGTGTACATTTAGAGGCTGAGATTGAGTTACTGATGCAGGACAAGGTAGAAGCTTTGTAGGAACATGTAAATAATTCAGATTAACCAGGCACTGTACTCCTGAATTTTTCTCCTTTTCCCGCACCTCTTACATCTGAAGTACTGAGATATCTTTGATCAAGCAGAGGGAAACTGAAGGGGTCAGCTTCCATCTCAGATCAAACTCACAGAGTTTGCCATTATTCAGGATTTACATTACATAAATGACCAGATTCACTGGTCAGGAAAAACCTAGCTGTGTAGGTCTAACAGAGCCACTTTCTTGAGTTTCAGGAAATAGAAAACTTAAGGTTTGCAAGTCCATGTCTCCTTTAATTGTTCGCAAGTATTGCTTAGCTGGAAAAGTTGAATTCTCTGACATATTGAAGGGAAAGCAGGGAAACTGTGCCCTTCCCAGGGCATAAAAAAAACCCCACCTCCTTTGTCCCTCTGTGCAGGTTTTCACACAAGACAAGGAAAACCAAGCTAAAATTTGGCTTCTGTTTTCCTGTTTGAACTAGGGAACCCAAATAAATGAGCTCATAATGAACAATCTGCCAGCAAGAACTGCGAATATATTATTTACACTGAGCCACACACCAGAATATCTGCATAATCAAAAGTACACCTGCAGCTTTAATTATATGAAAATCACACTAACAAAGAGCAATAAAAGCACCGTGTTTCCACCTTTTTATTTTAAATTTCATGTTTTGTTTCAGTCTTTTAGAGCCTTTCAGACCTAGAAGTCAATTTTAAAGCTGGCTCCAGAGGTCAGACTGATTCTAGGCTCTAGGCTGACTGAGGAAGAAAAAAATATTTTTCCCCAGCTGATGGCCTCTCAAACTAGAGAAAGGCAAATGTCTGCAGGTGTTTCTGACTTTTGACTTCTCTGTGATTTTTTGCTGATTCTTATTTTAGATGTTGAGCCCAAATATTGTGTTAGGTGTCAAAAGTGATACAAACCTTTGCCTCAAAGAATAAGGATTTTTCAAAAGTCACCTTGCTGTCCAACAAAGCTAAAAAAAGAAGAGCAGAGTGACTATCGGTACCACTACAGAACTGCATTAAAACTGAAAAAGTTTTTATCTTTAAAACTGTATTTTCATTTTTTTATTATCTTTCAGTTTCCTTAGCCCTGATACACTCTTTATGGTTTTTTGTGTTTAGATATAGGTGACTGAAGCTTATCCAATATCCTCTCTAGAAAATATATCTTCACTAGGAATTAAATTCTAACAACATGTTTTCCTTCTTTCCTGCTCTCCTCTCTTCTTTCCAATGTTCCTTCTCTCACCCCACAGGAACCAGAAAAATAAATAAATTTTGGAGATTTTCTTTCTTTGTCTTCTTCAGCCTTGTGGAAACCTTGTCTCTGGAGTCAGTGCCCTTGCTCCCTGCATTTGGCAGAAGACATGGGTCACTATCAGAGTGGGAAAAGTGGGCTTTTCTCTTATCTGCATACTTCTCTCAAGACATACACTGTCACAGTCAGCCCTAGATTTTGTGTCAGTCCACAGAGGCACAAGCTGGTGGTCCCAGAATATTTTTTAAAAGTTTATGCTTCCATAAGGCAGCTCTCAAAATGGGCACACCACTGGTCTTGTCTTTCCTATGGCTCTGTCATTCTGGACTGTCTTACTAACTGGCCACAGAAGTTTTCAGGATCACTTGTATTGGGAAGCAGCTAGAATGACAGTTTGGGGAGCTGGAGGTAATTTTAATGTCCTCTTGATATCAATCACCTTATCAAGTTGGGAGGGTCGGTACTTGATATTGTCTGTGCTTATCCTTTTAGTTTACCTCTTTGCTTTACATGAGACTCAAGCTCAAATGCTGTTAACTAAAGAAGTCTTCTGCCCTTTTAAAACTATATGAAACTTCTTCTATGTCCTCTTCCTCAGATAAAACCATGATGCCCTTATTTGGGTAAAATTCCAGTTAGGGAGTAGGGGATGAGGACCCAGCTTTCTGCTAAGATGGTGACTTCCTCTATGAATGGTTATTGTTGCATGACTAAGATTTTTTTCACCTAGAACTTCTGGTGGACTTGTGGTGGCATTTTAAAGTTGAATAGTTGATCTGTTTGAGCCCTGAGCTGCCCACCCCACCCTGGCATCGTCAAGGACAGCATCAACTAAGCTGCTTACAGCTCACCTCCTGTTTCCAGATGGTCATGTAAGGTAAGCCACCTCTGACTTCCGTTTATCTTAGTGAAATCACTGCAGAAATCACTGGGGCAATTTAAATGCTCCTTTATGGGAGATTGTGGGCAATACCATCTACAATACAGGCAAGGCACACAGCTAGAGGCTGTCTTCTGACATCTAATCTTTTTTTCATTTACTGCAGTGAGGCAGGCAGAGTTCTTAATTCCATGTACTCGCATTTGGGAGTAGGCTGGATTTCCAAAAATGCTAAGTGGTTCAGAAGCATAACTACTGTAAAAATTTATCAAACTAGTAAACATAAGTCACTTTGGGGCAGCTAAGAATTTCAGTGACCACAGTTAGAGCACTTTTAATATCTTCCTCTGTTTGCCTTCCTATAAGGACATGTTTTATTTATGCTTCATTTATGATGAAAAAAACATCCAACATTTGAAGATAGGGCTTGCATCTTGTGGGAAGCAACACAATGAAATCACTATTAAGGCAACATTTTTGATTCTTCTGGAGGGGAAGGCAGGATATGCCAAATAAGTGACACAAATATATTCAGCCTCCTCCTCATGGTGAAAACTATCAGCTGACTTTTAAACAGAGGCAGACTCAGCCCTCATATGGACTTAGTAAATTCAGTGACTGTATTATCAGTGTTGAGGATGGTTTTGTGTATCTCAGTGAAAACATATTTACAGATTATGCCTACACTGCAAAACCATAGACCTATAGTCTGTGACAAATAAGATTAGCATATTAAAAACAAAAAACAAGCAAACAAACCAAAAAACCACAAACAAATAAACAATCAAACAAACAAAAATACCCCATCAAATCCCCAAAACCCCAAAAAACCCAACCAACCCCCCCATGACCACAAAGAAGCTGCCTGAAAACTCACCCTAAACTGACTGAAAATCCTGAAATCCATTACCCTGTCAATTAAAAAATGAAAAGCAACCTACTTAAAGAGGGTACCTGATGAACTGATTTCTCCCACCTCTGAGCAAAGAGCACTTAGAGAAAGACTACAAAGTTGCCTAAACACAGACACCAGACATCAAAGCAATTAGGAATAATTTTACTTTCTACTAATGTGCATTTGTTCTAAGCTCAAAGTCTTTCTGTGCTCCACAGCAATGCAGAACTCTTCTAAATGCCCCAGGAATTGCCTTGTAATCTTAGGGCTGAGTAGAGAGGAAAAGACATGCTGTACATAGACCTTAGCATTACTTCTTGTACCCTTCCTTCTGTTTTCCACTGCTTGCCTTGTTTCAAGTGTGTGGTCCATGAAAGAAATTCACTTCATTGTTAGATCAAAGAAGGCATTTTAGCTTACACCCCACAGGCATGTAGTTCACAGACAAATTATTCCCAGTTTCCACTTCTATACTTCAAATGTGTTAAGAATACAACATGAAAGCTGATAATAGTTCACTGTATGTGCTATATAAATACAAGTAATGAGGACTCCCTTGATTAAGTCCTCTCCAAATCTCAAGCTTTTAATAATAGAGGTAAATGTCTTGGTCTTCTTATGAAGTTTATGAGCCTTGATGAGACTGAAGAGAAATTCACTCTGACTAAATATCAGTAAGTGATCCTTAGTAAAGTGAATCCAGTGGCATTACACTCATTTCCTACTGAACTGTATCTGACCTCTTTCTACTCCTTTGCAATGTGCAAAATTGGCAAACTTAAAATAAATAAATAAATAAAACCAGTTCCCCTAAGTCAAAACAGAGATATGTCAAACAAACTGCGTGATCTACAGAACAGATTTTAGTCTCAGGTCCTCTGATGCTTTCCCAGGGAGAATGAGCATGTAAAGTGGAATTCCTCACCTTGCAGGGCAAGCAGGACACATATCCTCCCATTCAAACACAAATCTTTTAATTCATTTGTCACTGTGACCTTTGTAAAAGATATCTGAAAGCTGCATTGATCTTAAAAAGCCCTCATGATTCCCAAACTGCAGAATAACTTAAACCTTTTGAATCACATTAGTGCAGTCTAGAGGAGGGTTTCGGTGTTACCATCTGCATCTAAGTGACTCACCTTTGGCTTTCATCACAGTCAATGGAGAGAACATAGTACTTCTAGTTCTGTATTTGTCTCATGTTAACAGAGAGGAGTGAAATAAATCATGACTGAAAAGAGTCTTTTCTTCTTCACACAGCTGTAAAAACCAGCAAAGGTTAATGAAAAGATTTAGACATCTACCTGTAAATATCCAAACTTAACTTTTTCAGCCCAAAACTGTGTAGATTTCATTCTGGGCCAGCAGTAGACTTCATATCTATACTTTTTGTCACCAAAGTACAACTGCCAGTAATGAATGGAAACCTGTCAGCTCTTAGGTGAAAAGATTACCCCAAGGGGTAAGGGGATTTGGCAATTCCATATCCAAGGCCTATCCACAAAGGCTCTGTGGTATTTGGTTTCCATTACCACACCTACCAATGCCACCATTTCTTATAAACAATGGACAGTTTAATAAACAAAATCAGCCTTAGAGAGGTGATCACTTCCAGTCACTATCCATCTTTCAGGGATTTCTGATGCACTAGTTTGTTGCATCATTTTTCAGACCACTCTCAGGCAAGGATATAGCCTGGAGGGCTGAATAGACAGCCACTCAAAGACCTACACAGAGAATTCTGGGTCACATTAGCAAAGTCATAACATCTCCTTCTTCTTTTGTACCCTTGATGTAATTTATTCAAGGAAACATTGTCCACAAAAGAGACAGGGTGTGCTCAGTCTCTCCTTGTCTTTGAGAGGTTTGCTTTGTATTGTGTATGGTGTAGTTTGCATCCAGCTCTCAGTACAAAGTACAATCCCTCAGAGTTTCTTCTAGTGAACAGATCATAAAAACTGAGTTGGGTCCACCAGAGTCAGTAGGAATATTGCAGGAGCAAGACTATAAAATCACTGCAATGATAGTAAGCAAGCTTGCCCTTTGTATGCCAGCTGAATTGTTGTGCTTTGCCAGTCAGTCAAGAGGGATTTATGCCTTGCTGATTAAAAGCAGCCTTAGCTAGTAAATCTGGCATAATATGAATAAGCATCTGTTTATAGCTAGAAAGAAAAGTCAAAATGTTTCCTAATAGCAATCCCTTTAAAAACATACCCATTTCATTTTAAACCAGACAGAACCACAAATTTCTTCTTTATACCTCAAATTCAACTCCTAGATGATAATTGTCCTAAGAGTTTCCATCAGTTGGTCCTGTTTAAGGATTACAAGTATATGACTTCTTGAAAGTTTGCTGAAACATTGTTTTATACTTGTAAGACTACAAAGCAATCTCGGTCTCAAGACCTGTCTGCAACAATATCAGTGAAATGTCCTATGTTCTCACTCCTGCTTGTGTCTACCTTCCACAAAATCATTATGTAAAAGAAATGTACTGCACAAGTTCACATGCAAGTTTATTGACAGGAATATCTGCAAGTCCTTCCCCCAATTGCAGTAGCACAATACTTTTCCCATAATTGCCCTTGCAGGGTGCACCTTTTTCCACACTTTACAGACGAGAAAGCGCAGAAAAAGTGAATCAAAATGATTGGCCCACGGTCAGACAGGAAATGTGCGACAAAGCCAGGAACTGATCTGTAGATTCCTCACTCCCAAGGTAGCACCTATCTTCAAATCTCATTCTGATTTCTCACTCTGCTGACAATAAAATATTTAAGCCTTGATCATTTAAATCCCTAGTGGATGAAAAGCACATATTATTATTTCTATTTCTAATATACAAGGCTAGGAGAGGAAACCCTGTGCAGATGATAGGTAGTTCAAAGGTTTTATCATCATGCCTCTCCATCACTGAAGAAATAATGAGGCTGGAACTTGGCATGATCTTCTCTTCTGACAATGAAGGGAACAAAACACCTCAAAAAAGACAGTAATTTGCAGTACAATGGTATGTGATGCATGTCTATGAGTGACACGGCTTGTGTCACTCAGCTCACTGACAAATATAAACAGTGTTCATCTGCTAACAGTTAGCTCTGTCTAGACACAGTGTGCTCTTCATTAGCTAATTGTTCACACCTCTCCCCATAGGATGCAAGACAGCAAGAGAAATAGAGGCAGAATTTGTATCCATGCAGCAAAATTGACTCAATAAATGAAAGGCAGGCCTTTTGCACTGCACTCTTAACCTGACAGGTAACTCAGCATTTGTGTGGCCTCCGTCAGGAGCTCTGCAAGTCATCTTCTCAAAGCCTACACAACTGTCTGTGTCACTCACTTCATGTATGAGGAATTTTCGGTGCATAGACACCTTAGCAGCCCTTCCTGGTGCATGACTTGTCTGTTTTTGTGGATAATGGTGGGGAAGAGAGAAATAACATTGTGAAGACACTGTGAGATTCAATAGTTTGAGGTACGTGTGATATGACATTGGCCTCACAGTTTTGTAATTATCAAAATGCTACATGTATATCCTAATTCAGGATTGCTGTGCTTTCTCCTAGAAATTAAAGAAACACTGTGTAAATCTAGCTTCCCTGAAGCATTACAGATTCAGGAACACAGTCTACAAAATTATTCCTCTTTATACAGGACTTTAGTCTTATTGAATGGATTATGACTAGAGTTAGTAAGAAATTTCTCAGTGAAACAGTTTATTTTGTTAGAACAAAAGCATTTCATGGGAACATACCTAAGTGAAACAAAGAACTTAAATTTAAATTTCCTAGAGTCTATGAGGTACTGCTTACTCTGGAGAAGGATTTTGTTAAAGCTGCCTGGTGCCACTAGGAATAGCTCAGCTGGTTAGAGCAGGATATTAAAAATGCCAAGGTTGTGGGTTCCATCCCTCTGTGGGCCATTCACTTAAGAGCTGGACCTCATGATCCTTGTGGATCCCTTAAAAATCAATATTCTGTGATTCTGGTAATTGTAAACCTTCTGTTAAGAAAATAATTTTAAAAAACACTTTGACTGCATATGATTAAATGTGGGGAGAACTCATTGCTCACCTTTCATAAGACTGATGACCCTGATTTGCAGCTTGCATTGGGTTTAACTGGTGAGTGTGGAAGTGACAGTTCCTGCTGGTCATCTCGCTTCTGACAGTACCAGATTTCTGTCCTTCTCACAGGAGCAGTAAGCACAACATACACTGACTGCTCAGCCCCCCTCATTTGCAGCCACAGCTACCCACAAACCCTTACCAACTTCGATTTCCATTAGCCACCTTGAGAAACAACACCAAGACAAGGAAAGAGACAACACCCACAAGCCCGACAGCAACACGAGATCGGCAGCTGAAGGCAATGGTTTGTCATTAAAGACTCAGAATGGCCATAAGGGCTGAGGAACAGAAGAGGGATGGAAAATTACTTCAAAATATGTTTTACATATTCTGTCTGCTTTGCCACTATAGTCGTTTCCTGTCTGATAGGAACAACTTTTATTCTCAGCATTTCATGTGGGAGAATTTTTTTTGTTTCCTGGTTCTAGTTTTGTTTGTTCAGCATTAATACCACCAAAACCTGAAGCAGACACACAGTTATTAAATATTCCTCTGAAAAAATAAGGAAAAATGTTGATTACACTGAATGACTTTTTAATGTTACCAGGGAGATAGGAAATTCCATTTTCATTGGTTATGTCAGGTTTGGATCGGTACAGACCACTTTGAAAGGGAAAAAACAGCAGCAACTATAACTGGAAAAATACATTAGTGAAATAGAGTATGACTGCACCAACCCACGAAAAGCTACAGAAATCTAGGACCAGATATCTTTTGGCTGGCTCACACAGCCACTGTTAGACCCACTGGCTGACTCCTGGCACTTCTACACCAATATGATTGTGTAGCCAGTACAGTCCTGTAGCACACCTCGCAACAAATATGCCTCAGAATGTCTGTTTCAACACTCATGCTTTTCATGAGAATGTCAGTTTAAAGCATGGAGTTAGCTAATTCTCAATCATGTCTGAAAGCTTCTTCAAAGCTATGTACAAATGTGTCTTCACTGTTTCTGCACTCACCATAAATGTGTCTTGAAACACATCCTCCACCAAAAATGCAGCAAATGTATGGGAGCTTTTATAAAAATAAAGTATTGCATGAGTTTTAGGCCTTGCCTAGAATACACTATGCATGCCAAAGCTATCTTGCCCCTAGCCTTCTGCTTTGCCACCTAGGTTGCCCCTTTGCTCATCTGTTGTTTCTGTTAATCTTGTTGAGATTAACCTTCTGTATTTTTGTGCATATGCACAACAGGTTGCAGGTGCATTGTATGCACACAATATATGTTGTGTAGTTTAGATAGATACAGGGAAATGTGCATTACTTCTGATCAGGAAAGCATCACAGAGCAAGGCTATGATTATTCTCGGCCTTAACATCCCTGTAATTAAGCCAAGTGATTCATTGTACAGGAACCAAGAAAGTTAAATTGTAGATTATTTTCAGCTCTTTAAGTGAGTGTGAATTTTACAGGCGAAATATTTTAATGATTATGCTCATTTTGTAATGATTTCCATTATGATTTCCATTTCATTTTTTTTTTCTTTTAAGGGACTTTCTCCTAAAAATAAAGGAAATATGTATATATCAATTAAAACAAAATACCCAACTAAAACAAACCAAAAAAAAAAAAAAAAAGAAGAAAACCAATTATTTCCAAATATTTTTAAATAGTGCAGGACAATGAGGCTTAATTAATACATCAGAATTTAATGAAATTAAAACTTATCTGATTTAAACAGAACTATGTTTTTTCAGTGTTTGATACAATGGGAAACTCCTTTTGGCATTCACACAAAGGCATATGATGAGAAACAGGTCTTTTCTTATAGAGAAGGTAACTCCATTACATGCAATCTTACACAGTCAACATAAAAAAAAAACAAACAAACAAACACATTTTTATAGATTCTGCTTTGCTCCAGACAAACTGTGAACAAACAAAATTCTTCCTATGAAACTTTATTGAAGAGACTGTGGTCACAGTTCCTCACAGTACATAGCTTGCCACTGCCTTAAAATACCTGGTAACAGAGAGAACTATTAGAATAGTTAGATATAATAGAACACACCTGGAATACTGTTCCAACCTGCAGAGTTCAAACTGATTTCAAGAAACCCTGTAATCACAGAAGATGGCATTATCTAAAAATTGAGAAGGTTGTGGGTTTTTTAGCTGGTTTAATAATTTCTCTCTAGCTATTTGCTTAAGGAGGCATAACCTTTGCTTAGACACCGGTCTCCTTCCAGAGAAGTGAAACATTTCAAACACAGACTCTATATGGACAAGTTCTTGAACATGTCAGGGGCATCACCCAATAAGGAACTTTTCCTTCATTACTTGACTGCTTCTAAATCATCACCTGATTTGAAGCTAACTACTGAAATGTGTAATCACAAGTCCATATACTTATGTCCTGATTTGGCTTGGATCTGAAAAAGAACATCCTCTATCCCTCATTATACTAATTCTCAATTTCAGAGGAGAAGCCAAATATCAGGATAAACATAACTTATGTTTTATTAATGCAAATCCCCTTTTTGACAGCTGGGAAACTGTGTGCATTTCATTTTTAATAAATTTAACAAAGATAAGCACAAAATAAATATCATTTGTAGGGCTGGCCTAAAACTGGTTAATTAAAGTGCCTGAAGTGAAACAGCAAACAGTGACTTTCAGATTAATGGCTGACAGCCTGTAGCTTATGCTGAAGTCAAACCTGATCCTCATTCTTACAATAAAATATTTCCCAGAAATACATGCATTGCCCCTGGAGATTCCAGCATTGCACACTATTCTCTTAAGATGCACTTGCAGAATCCCTCTCCCAGCCTTCTCATCCCCTGTACTTTGTAAAGCTGAGAAGACTAGTTCATGAAAGATTTAAGACCCAAACCTCCTGTCTGGTAATTTTAAATTAACTATCAATCACCTGTTACTGGACAAGAGCATCATCTGCTCTGGCAAATTCTGGCTTTTTTCAGTCCATAAACATCTGTGCAAAATGCCTTAGGCTTCACTGAGCATTTCTCTTCATAGTGTAAATTCTTCCTGCTGTATTTACCATTCTATGGCAAATTAATACTACAAATCCTTTATAATTTGGATTTGGTTTTCAGCTTAATTGCAAAAGAATGTATTTATTTTATCTTAAAAGATTATATTAAACAGCTCATGTTTTGCCAATAATAACAGAGGAACATACCCTCTATTCTGACAATTGATCAAATAGAAGCCTACAGCTTATTTCTACACTGGGGGTTTTAGCAGATTTAATGACAGCGCTATAGGACCTGGTTCACTTAAATCACTGTATATTATTGAAATATGCCTACATTCATAAAAAAAAAAGTGGTCAGACTAACTTATCATACGTTCATAAACTGCCATAAAATTAAAGCAGTGTACAAAAAAATATGTGTACTTGTCTTAAACAGTGGGAAACAAAAAGATACCTAAAATCTGTTCCCTTTAAAGGTTTCAATTTTATGTGGAATAAAATACAGTGTCCCTTTCTGTGAACACAATTCATATATTCCAAACTCCATACACAGCAAATTATGTACTGAGTTTGCCAAGTACTTCTAATCATCACGTTTTGGAATGTGCTTTTCTGTGTATTAATGTTCTTTAAAAAACAATCCCTGGCCTCAGCACCTTTCCACTGAAGTCACTGACAAATTTGCTCTGATTTCAGTAAGGTATCTGCCTTCTTATTTTTATGCCGTATATGTATTTTCTAGAACTGCTGAATTATAAAATGCATGGTGTGGAAAATTATATTTATGTTCAATAAATTAATTCCATATTACTCTAAGCTGCCTTTATGCATTGTCATTTTTATTGCATCCACTACTTTTTATAACACTGTAGTAACCATTTTGCCATGCGAGAGCAAGTCCTGGGAAATGCTTGACTCAGAAATAAGACAGAACTTGCATCAAAACTCAAAGTACACATGGCACTCAGCCTAGACACCCCAAAATGTTAAGTGCAAGGTTCTTTGCAGTAGTTCTTGTTAACAAGACTTTTCTTTATACTGACAGGCAATTTTAAGCAGCAAACATATTTGTGGGAGCTTGTCTGTCAAGGGATGGGAGAAAAGGGTTACATATGACAAATTCCTCTTTTAGAATCATGCAAATAATTGGCTCCATGGGGTGCTTATTCTCAAGAGAATTTTCACAACCTTCAAGAGGGTACTTATAGATTTAAATTGTGCTGTAAATAAGTGAGAAAGAATGAGAAAGTAAGCCCTATAGAAAATTGGAGAAATGTTAGTCTTGTGTGTTTTGCAGTAGAAATTATTAAAATTGCAATCAAACTAAAGAAAACATTCAGAGTTGGTTTTTTTTTTCTCATGATTTCTGTAATACATGATGCTCTTGCAGGCAAAAATCTTTTTAAAGCTTTCATACTGCAAAGCTCCCCAGATTATTGCTATCTCACTGAGATGACTTGTAAAATCAAGCTAGCTGTGCAATTATTAAACAAATCCATGATTTCACAAGAAATGTGCTGGAACATATTCACCTTCGGCTTTGTGTCACTGGAATAATGCAGAGATGTCGGCTGAGCAGCTGAATGTAGCAGAATCTGAGTTTCTAATCTGACTTAAAGACCAATTCATTGCCAGTTTAATCTGTGTTAGCTATTTTAGCTGAAGTTTACTTTTATTAAATATGTACTGGTTTGGGGTTTGGTCATGTCTTGAGAATATAATTCCCCATGGAGAAAGAATCCACATTTTGTTGAGTTTCTAGAAGTGAGCACATGATCACTGTGGTGCCTTCTGTTACAGCATTATACCAGGGCCTGCAAACACAGAGGAATTGGGATGAAATCCCGCCCCTCTCCAAGATGCAAACCTTTGGTTCTCTGGTCACTATTGACTGGAAGCAAGAAGAAGAGTAGTTGCAGGAAAGGGAGAGAAAAATCTAGTTTTCCCGCTTGAACCTAGAAAATCTCTTCTTTAAAAAAAGGATCATGCAAAGGGCTGAGATTCCTGTGTTTGGAAAGATGTACGGGAAGAACAAAGTGCCACAGAGTTTCCTCAGATATTGCAAAGAGGACACCCTGTGTTGAAAGGGTATTGCACTCTTCCTCCTGAGGCCACCTCTCTTTCAAGAGGTGAGCAGAAGTTCCCTGAGTGTTTCTGGACTTGTGTAATAGTGTCAGCATTTATCCTTTCCATTTTATCCTTCAAAAGGAAACCAGGACATAAGTGTGTATTGATTCTTTGGGGAACTGATGTCCCCAAAAGAATAACATTGACAAAGGACATCCTGGAGTGAAGGCACAGACATCTGACCTACCTTCTTGCCATGGTCTTCAATTTTAATTTAGTTAAACACCAACATTTTGCCAAACACCCAAAGTCCTTTAGGAAGAAACTTTTCCAGTTGTGTTCTGAGGCCAAATGAATCTACAATAGATCAAAGCATTAGGTCATCTTGTCTGATTCACAGCCTGGCATCTTTTCACACATATTAGGCAAATTCCTACCTAATGTATGTAAAATTTTTAATACAGACAAAACAAGCTAAAGTTTTAAAAAGTCATAACTGATAAAGATTTTTCTATTGTTTTATTTCACTGCATATTAAAATGTTTTGCTTTTGTTGGTTTTTTTTGCTCTAGGACTGTGAACATGTATGAGTTCAAAACCGTTATCTTTCTTCTTGCCGTAGTGCAGACATGCTGCAAACATGAAACATTCCTTTTGGATAAATCATTTTCCCTAGAAAAAGTGCTTAAATACTGTGATCATAACACTGTCCCATTTGTAATACTACCTTCCTAAACTCTGATCAGGTTCTAGCAATCTATGGTCAGATGGGCTTAAATGATTAAGAAGAGTCCCAAATTGATTTACCCCTTTTGTATTAATACTTCACTGAATGTGTTTTTTCAAGTCAATTGGAAATCATCAGTAGTCTCTGCATAGCTCAGACACTGCTCCCCACACTGTTCAGTGTGTATCTTTAAACTACAACCATACCATGGGGTGACAAAGTATTGAAAACTCTGGAAAGGTAAAGTGAGGTAAGGTCAAGAAAACATTGAAATAAAGCTGAGACAAAGGATTGTTCTCTCAGATTCACTTATGGATTTCTTATTTAGCCAATCCTTGTATTTCACACACAAGGATGTAAGAGATGATTGAAAATTCCTCTGCTCCTGCAGGGACAATTGGACTAAATGACCTTTTTAGGTCCCTTCCAACTCAAATCATTCTATAATTCTATGATCCTATGTTTAGCTAAAAAAGGCATTAGACTCACCCAGTCTGCGTCACATCCTGTCACATCCCCTAAATGGATTTTTTGAACTGGATTGGTCAGAGACCTTAGGCAGCCCTAGGTAAATGTTTGGCATTTTGACTAGGTTACCTTCCAGGGAAGCTGCCCAGTAACCCATGCAAAATTCCTATTTTACTTAGTCAACATTTGTTCTTGTGATGACTTTTCCTACCACTGTTCTTTAAGAGTATGTCATACTTTGGTGTATGTCAGAGCACTCTTTAAGAGTACTACTGTGTTCTTTAGGAGTATGGCATACTCTAGTGCCCAAATTATTTTCACTTTGCCAGAGGCTTTTGACATATGTGAGAGAAAACTGAAGGCCAGTACCAGTTATCTTCCTAATACAAGTAAAGCCAAAAAAGCCAAAAAGTGCCTGTCTTACCTAAGATGCATCTCCAAAGGCATGTTCTGAAGGATGCTAATAATTTACCACTACTGCAGCTTAACAAAATGAGCAGATCAAGCCTGCTGAATGTCAGCATCTTAAAGATTAATATAAATGTTCACATCAATCAGTGATATTTATTTTCTCCTTCCACAAAGAGAAAAGATGAAAGAGAGAAAATGAATATCCTGTGAAGTCTAGATTTAAAATGAAGGAGAGCTAAAGGATGGTTCTTTAAAGTAACCCACAAATTCTTAGAGAACATTCCACTCTGTGCGTAGAAGAATTTCAAAGCAAAACAAAATAAATCTATTTTTATCATTTTCAGAAGTATAAAATGTGGTATCTGACCACATTCACAGGAGTTACATTCTTTTATATTTTATGTTTCCATTATTGTGCATTATACCTCTAAGAATCAATTTTAGCAGCACTGATGGTTTAAATTCAGCATAAAAATAAAATTCAGCAAATGTCATGGCAGCGTACCAACCATTTAATGTCAGGTTCCCTTATGTTCAGTGTTTTGTTGAAGCTTCTCATCCATCAATTAGACAATTTTGGAATATTTTCTTTGTAATTAAAAATAAATCTCTTGTGATAGGTATTGTTCTGTTGGAAGGCTTGCTCCTTCATATACCAATCTCAGTATGTGCACTTGTACATGCATTTTTTCAGTTTTCTGGTATTACTGACTATAATTAAGCAGTTTCTTACTATTAAGTAAGAAAATTCTTACTATTAAGACCTTGCACTTAATGCACAGTTATGCACGTGGTCCCATGCAGAGGGACAATTTTTCCCCAGCAAGTCTACAAAACTCTCTAGAGTCAGCCTGCAAAGACTCTAATCACAGGAGTGAAACCTTAAATAAGTGTGAGGAGGCCACACCAATTAAGACAGGAAACAGAGTGTTTAATATTACCCAGGGGCTCAGGAGGAAAAGCGGGGTGACGTGAAAAACAGAAGGAATAGGAATGCATGGGTGGAGTGAGCTGAAGAAGACATTGCTGCCTTTACAGGCTATGAGAAAACTGAAAGAAAGAAAACACTTGGGCCCCATGGTGACCTTTAATTCTGAGCCCAGTGCAGACTCCTTGCCTGCACCGAAACCTCTCGCCACAGTGATGAGAATCAGCCAGCATCATGCAAGTCACTCTCAGGACAGATTTCCTGAACTCAGTATGGCTGGGATTTTGAACTGTACTCACACAATCTATAGCAACATAGCCTGATAGAGGCCCCTAAATGCTGCTGTACAGCTGCAAATATCTATTATTGCACATTTATCTTCAGCTCCCTGTAATTAAATATACAGTATCCATACACTGACAGCTGGCATCCAGGACAAATAATTACACACTGCTCTCATTAGACTAGTCCTTGCCAATATAAGCTAAAGAACATTATCTTTATTAAAATATTCACTCTTGAAAATCACACTTTTAACTGTTTTATTCCTTGGAGTTTGTTTGATGTCATGGCTATTTAATTGGAATAGTAATTAATTAATGACTAAACAGCAGACTAAACCTTTTAGTCATTTAGACCTAAAAAACATGAAGCCACAACAATTTGTTTCAATACCTGTTTGTTTGTTTTAAGTCTTTGAGACAAAAGTTTTCCATAAAGTCCAATTGCTTCATCAAAAGAGCATGATTTTGAGCTGCCATCCTACACATTCTTGAAATTGCAGAATAATGAATGGTATCACCACAGACTAAGGCAAATATAATCTGTAAAACATTTTTTTTGGTGAAATATATTTATGACTCTTTAATGTTTACTACCATACACTGTATACTTCAAAGAACAGAGCTGGTCCTGGAAAGTTTTACAGTGTGAGGTGTGAAATCTGAAATACCACAAGGACAAACAGCTCAGACCAGACTTGTCTGAATCCTCACAATTCACTGTAAACAGAAAAGATTATCCATATGAAACTAAGTAATAGCAAAAGTACTGTCATGCCTTATTGCTTTTGTTTAAACTATTATGCAGTGAATGTGATCTTTAATAATGTAGCAAGCAGACAGCCCTCCGTCATTTATTTCTATCTTGCTTTAATTGGTGTGCCCTGGTCTGCCTGCAAACAAACACAGGGTTTTTTTCTAAAATCATAGGACAAGGGCAGATTAAGCAGGGGCTGGGAAGCAGTGCTGTTCAGCTTTTCCTGTGTGCATCAAGACTGTCAGCCAGTGCATAAGTGGGGCCTGGGTAATATGGAACATATCACCACTGGATCAGGATCACTACACTCCCAATTTGTAGAATCACTTTTGCAGCAGGTATAATTCTGGACTGCTTAAGTCATTTGTGTATAGTGACAGATTCCGCTTGCACTGATTTTTCATGATCTTCTTACTTTTAAACTGTGTCACAATTTCACTGGACTTCCTAACTGCTTGAACTATAAAATTTAGGTGAAGATTTATCTTCTTCAGCTTCAGCATTTCTCACTAATAACATTGATGCCTGGCAATCTCTTCTAGCCAGTGCAATGAAAACTGTCTGGATGTACAGCATACAAAGTATTCTTGTACAGAAACATCCTCCCAGTGTTCATCACGCCAAAAGCTATTTCCTTTCTGTTTACTCACATCCATGGAAATGAATGAGCACTGCAATGAAAGAAAGCCTTCGTCTTAAAGGGCAGTCTGTCATTAAATTTTATTTTATTTTATGTTCTTCTTGTTTTTCTCTCAGTCCTCTATCCTAATTCTAAACTATAATTCTCTAAGCATATAAAATCTCAGGAATACATGCAGGTATGCTCTAAAGAAATGCTGTTGTCTAAAGCACTTTGGTAATTTTGTTATATGTGTGAACTAAAAATTAAAAAAAGTGCAATATAGCATATACTGCTCATACTGCTAATAAGAATAATACTCTGCATTCATAGTCTCTGAGACTGAAAATGTAAAATAATTAGGCCCAAACAATTCATTTTAAAAAGCAGCTCCAATTTCTGTTGTTCCAAACAGAGTATTTTTTTCCAAAATAAAAACATACTGTAATGTTCTGCTTCTGTCGTTTTTCTCTCTTTTTTTTTTTTTTTTTTAAGGTTGATTTTTGAAATACAAACAGCATCCTGATTTCTTCTGCATCTGAAAGGTATATGAAAAAGTGGTACCCATAGTGGAATTTCTCAACTTCTCTAGTTAAAGTCAGATGCTTAAGGCTATTTAACACAATTAGAGCCAGATGCTCTCAATCACGTACAAAATTCCTTTGATATCCATGAAGACTAAAAAAGAATCTTGTTTTCTTTTTATAAGGAATTTCAAAAGGTCTGCTTTTTAAGGCTGACTTCTAACTTTCTAAGGGGTCTCACAAATAAAAGTACATTTCCCTTCAGGGTCCATTAACATTTAGCACGTGCCCCTTAATTTTTTTTTTTTTTTGGAAACAACGTAGAGCACAAATTTGCAAGGACAAGTAACTAGGACTTTTCAACTTCTTTATACAGTCACAGAGAGCACAATAATATGTCAATGGTTTGTGACACCCTTATTGGAAATACAGTTTCGGATAGAAAAGGTCAATGATGTAGGATGCTGCTATTTTAGTTGTTATAAAGAGAATTTTGTCTTAAGAAGAGTTCTCCTCCAATTAAAACTACCAAGATAAAAATAAATGAGGAAACACACTCTTTGCTTTAACTCATTTCTTTAACTTTCATAAGTTCATAATAATATGAACTCAGTAGTTTATTTTATGCAATATATATAGTATGAACCACATGCTACAGTATGAATCACATCAGTGCAACTGTGTGTAAGAGAAGGCTCAGGTCTAATGTGCCTGCTGGGAAATAAGGGAGAAATAATTAACAGAAAAATAATTATCAGAAAATAAAAATTCATAAAGAAGTATAAAGCACCATCAGGTAATTAAGGGGTCAGCTCTGGAAAACATAGATTTTAATCAGTGATCATCTTCCCAGAAGCTTACTTTGCTCCAGTCTCTAAGACTATTTCCCCCAGACAACAAAAACAGACCATGTGGCTGTGTCAGAGCCATTTTGTTGAAAGTTTGGCCCATATTTGGTGGATTGTGAGGGCAGCTTTAAACTGTGAGACTGGCAGTACTCTGCCTGGAGTTCCCAGCATCTGGATGCCCAGTGAGGAAACAGGATCCAGCACAGGGGCCAGCCAAGCAGCTTGGGGCAAAAAAGTGTTCAAAGCTGCCATGGGGATACCAGGCAAGTTCATCTGCCAGAGCTCTGTACAGCAGAGATGCATATGAGCATTCAAGGCCCTCTATCAAATGGTGGTATGCTTAGAGATGGGTTGGAGCTGCTGTGGCTCACAACCTGCCCATCTTTGGGATCTGCTTTATTTAACTCCAGACATAATTCCATTGTAGCTGCTAGCTAGAATCACTTCTCATGCTCACTACTAAGGCACCAATCACACTATAGCAGATGTTATAAAACTATTTTAGAATCACGATAGATTTAATTAAGAGTATTGTTTATGCTTAATTAGTTTCATGCTGGTCTTGGAGGATTTTTTGATGGAGTAGATTCTGAAAGATGTCTAATGTAATTATCTCCAAATAACTGTGCTTATTGCTCACCCATACTGAAAACTACACCAATATTTATTTACTAAATCCAGAAGCCATTCCTACAGTAGGGCAAATTTAATATTTATTCATTTAACCTGTAGCTTGGGGATTGAGGAATTTGGGGCCTGGTGGAGGAAGGTACAATTAAAATCCCACAGGCTGTTTTAAAATAAACAGTTTATAAAACACTTATAATGAAATAAATTAGGTGATATTATACTCCTTAGAAGGGTGAAGCATCAGACAAAAAACATAGGTCTATCAGCTCCAAACATATCATTGTAGAAGAATTACAACTATGTCTTCAATGAGATTTTATAACTAGAGATGATTAAATTCCATAGTCTGATTTCTTATGAGTTGGAATTACCAAGGGCAGGAAAACTGTCTGAGAAAAAATAAATTCAGAATTTTCAAGAAATTTTGCTTAAGAGAGGGATGTGTTACTGTCCTGTTCTGAGCTATCTACTTCATTTTCATTATAGAATTCCATCCTGAATTTCCCTGTTTTATTTCTGGCTGTTCTGTGGGAAATCCCAAATCAGCCCTGCCACATGGTATCCCTGCTATTGTCCTGCCCTGGATGCACAGCCACTGCGTGAGGTCCCATTGCTTTACGACTGATTTACAGAAGCCACAATGTGACCTGATGCAGGATCACTGTTTATTTGACTCGAGGTTTCACACAGATGCCTTCATTCTTTGACAGAAGGAAAAAAAATAGCATGCTGGACACATGTTCCCAGCACAGAACACATATGTCAGTATTTAGGTGCATTGCCCTTTCTGGGTAAAGCCATAACCTCAGAAAAATATCTTTCCACCCTCTTACAAAATTAAGAAATACTTACGTGAAATGGTAGTTTAAAAATGGAAATGTTCTTATATTACTGCTGGGAGAGGAGGGAGAAAAATTTTGTACTCTGTCTTGTACAGCCATATACCATGTCAAAGAGAAGGAACAAACGGTGCTATGAAATTGCCTAAAAACAGCAGTTTCCCATGAAACAAGTCAAGGTTGATTAATTTCTAATTTATATTTTTTTTCAAAGAAATAAGAATAATTGCTACTATTTTCTCAGCAGAGAAACAAAAATGAACATTTTTCACCTTTTTTTTTTTTTTCCTAACTACTTTTGTGCTCAGCTGAGGAATCCCTGGCAAATTCTGTGGTTTAAACATGCAGCACCTACAGAGGGAGGAAGGAACGTCTCACAGCCCACTTCAGCAACTGGAGAGAATATTTGCTCACAATTTTCAGGAGGTGGCATTTGCATGTCTCCAAGTAATAATTCACAGGAAAACACAATTTATCATTAAGGTCACTGTTCATCCCAGATCCCAGAAAGATGGAAGGTTGCCCATTACTTTTGCACACCTTTACTCTACTACTGCCACCTTGAAAAGGAGCAGTTGGCCCTTTGCCTTCGATATCAGTGTCAAAAGTGATTTTGGGCAGGGAATCCATTTTCACAGGGATATCTGTACTACCACTGAGTTAAACATCTGAGGGACAGACCTTCAGAGGCAGAGCTGTCTCCAGCATTTCCTCCATACAGTGTCCTATCTGTTGCAAATCCTCCTTACAAACCACAGGCTCTCCCACATTCAAAACACAGGGAATCCATCAATATATATCCCATCTTTGGAGCCAGACATCCAACTTTTAAGCTTAGTCATCATTACTTTGCTCAAGTCCCATTTGGGATCTGGCCCATTACACTCACATGAAAAAGAATTTAGTTGGTTTTTTTTTTCATCAGAACAGTAGCTTAATTTTTCCCTTTAAAATATAGGCAACAGAATATTTTATTATTTCAAGAATGAGAACAGCACACATAACTGTGAGAAAGAAATTCAGTCATGTTCTTGACATAACCTCTGAACCACCTAAGGCACTCCCTACATTTGATTTGGAGTCAGGATGAATGCTTTACGCAGAAATTTATCTTGCACTTGAATATGTGTTATTTCATCAGCATTCTTTTCTATAACTCTTTTTTCTCTCTTTTCCAGAATGTGAGTGACTACATACCATGGAAGCACTGAAGAATCAAAGGCTGCTATCCTGTAGAAGCATTTGTAGCAAGTGAGACTAAAATGCATTAAAAGGTCCAGGGGAGTTAAAGGTTTTCTTGACATGAGGATCTAACAACACAATTTAATTCAAACCTTTCAGAAAGGAGGCTGACCCTTTCCTGAGAATGACATTGAAACAATTCACACCTTGAGACCTTTTAATATATTTAAACAAGAATTCCATATATCAAAGTTCACCTTCCTTATGGGATCACCTGTCAGAGACCTTGCATGTAACCACCTCTGCTTCAGAAGCAAAGTGCCCATCTTCTCAGTGGTACCAGACCACAAGGTTGAAACTATGTCAACATAAATCCTTTTGAGTTGAGGAGACTACACATCCTCACACACCCACAGATCTTGGGGACTAGTTTCACCTGTTTAAATCATATGACCATAAATATACAGCCATAAACCCTATCTACATCAATGTGTATCAGGCCTCTGGTACTCTTGTACCTTGTAAGATGTCATTTCATTTATATAGAAATTATGATCTTTAGAATAGCTGCTAATAACTGGTAAACCAGTTTTAGGATGCTAGAGATGCAGTTCTGGAAATGTTTTGTGCTTGCAGCTTGCTGGCTTCTGTCTCTATTAAATGTTAAGCTCTCTTTAAATCCTCTTACTTCATCTCTCCGTGCAGTTCTCACAGACTGCATGTCTCTGGGGCTGAATCAACAGACTCAGCTCTGAGAACTTTCCTGTAAAGTTTTGACACAGATGAGAGCAAAACAATTTCATCGTGTAGTTTATATAGAAACTCCTAAATTTGCTAGGCACTGTAGTCAGCAGTAGACAAGGGTGAGATCCCACACCTTCTAAATTTGGAGGGAATGTATGCATGTCTATTCAACATTCAAATTCACACCTGAGCTCTACTGAACATGTCCCAGGTGGACAAATAAGGACTATTTTCTTGTTGCTTGTCTTTTTGGGTTTTTTCAAAGAGTAGAAACATTAGAGTGATCTTTGTTAGACTACAGAGAACAATAGGAGTATTTAAATCTCTCATAACCTTGTAGTCCTTCGGGTTCCTCCTGGCCTATTGGCTAAATCATGATTTAAGAGAAGATATACCCAAAATAGATTTGGTTGAGTGTACTTTGCAGTATAAAACTCATCTCACTGTGTGTAATTTAAATAACACAGGCCCAGACTGCACTCTGGAATTCGTGCTGGGAAACACTGACACTGTTCTTACAAAATTCCTGCAAACAGTCACTAAGTTAAAGGAGTTAAGTGGTATTTATGAGAATTTTGTTTCTACATCACCTACAAATGCAGAGCTGAGTAGCACAGACCCAAAGACTGATCTTAACAGGTTAGAAAAACACCATCTGATCTAGCCCATCCTCCTGGCAATCACTTCACCCAGTACCTGTAAAGTCACAAGGAGACATTAAAGTTGTGATACTGCTGAAGTCCTGCTTACTCTATCCCTCAAATATAGAAAGCTGCGTCAGAAGCTGTGAGTTCATCACAGCAGCACAGATTCTAAATAAGTGTGTTTAAGGGGGTTTTTGTTACATAGTTTGAATTGGAATGCTTAAAATTCTCCCTTTCCTCCCAGATGGCAAAATATTAGAGATGTAGAGTCACACAAAAGGTGACTCAGCTAAGGAATGCACTGTTACAATGAGAGTGACAGGTATCCTGGAATATAATGATGAGATGCCCTGACTTGGAGACCATATTCTCACTGTGATCAGAGAAGCACCCTCAGCTCGTAAGTGCACCCCTGCTCATCACCATGGCTGAAGTCTTATGATGCAGAATACCAACATTCAATGATGTTGCTGGAGCAGATTTACTCTCTGTAATGATATGATTGAAGCAATTAATTTGTTTAAAATGTTGGAAAACAGTATAAAAATCACTGAGCTTTTCTTACTTTCAAAGGGACTTTTTGTTGCTATGGCTTACAGCACTGGAATAGAAGATAATACAAGTAAATGCTACATAGGAATATATGCAGAAGATTTTGGCCTTGGAAAAGGCAACAGAAAATCATAAAAAATTCTATCCTTAACTGAGAGGGTTTTGCTCTGTTTCTTGTGGAAACTATTTTGCAGCTGCTGACCATTTTTCTGAATTAACAACAGACCTTTATTTCTTCTTGGTCTGACAGATTGTGTATGCTGGACTGCTCCATAGGATTTTTTCCTATGCATCGTGGCAGTGCATGTGCACATTAAATTTTTTGAGGGGGAGGGGAAAAGCCAGTCAGATATCATTTGCTGATTATTGTATTCAAGGAGTTTTGAAGATTTCCAGCATTACACAACAATTATAAAACAGCTCAACTGACTGCAAATTTTATTTTGCATTTAACTGCTCTGTGAACATCCAAAGGAAATAACTGGCAGCCTGTGGAGTGTCAGATTAAATGACTGGTATTTAAGCTTTAAAAATGGTCATTAGACTTTCCCATTAGCCTTTTCTATTAGTTCAGCTGCACCAGACCTAGAAGCACAGGGAATCCTGGGGTAGGAATGTTGCCATAGTATCATATTTAGCAAGATAACAATTAAATCTGCTGAAAGTAAGAGATTCTACTCATTGGCACCGTACTGAGAGTGAAGGATGAAGCAGGGCTCCCAGTACTGTTAACTGTGAGTCAGAAGAAATGGACATTTTTATGTATATGTGGAGCAGATAAATAATTTGTCACGCCACCATCCTGACTCATCCCAGGATATATCAGTGGCAGGCTCCTTATCTGTACTGGTCAGAACAAAAAACTGTATTCAGTATTGAATTTATGTGCTGGAGTAAAACAAGAAGTCTCACACATCTCACAATGACACAGATACTACAGTGCACAAATGCTTCTACCAAAGCTCTAACTTCTGTGAAATAGCACAAAACATTCCTCACAGTCTTTGCTCAGATCTACATTGCAGTGCTCAGTTGCACAGACTCCTCGTCTCCTTGGTCTTCCTATCCTTCACACTCTTTTGCATGCATTCATTGGCAGAGCTGTTAGAAAAGAGACTTGTACCCTGCATGTTTTACTGTGCCCTTTTTAATAGCCCAGGCTGGGTCCCAGTCTGTGTCCCACACCATTTTGTTCAGCACACAAAAAATTGTAGGGGACTAGAGACTTGACTTTAGACTTCTGACCTACAAGAAGTAGGACATTAAACCATCTCTCAAGACAAAGCACTTAGTTAACTTCAGTTGTCAGAGGATGAATTCTGCTTACTCTTGTTCAGAGCTGGAAAAAGGCATCCATTTTTTTTTCCAAATGCATTTGTCTGGGTTAAAAAGTAACAATGTTTAGTAGGGCCTCACCTGGCCAGAGGATGAGGAACGTGGGACAAGTTTACACCTATATGAAGCAGACTTCATGGTTACATTTGCTGTCTTCATTTTTCCCTGTTTTTTCATTCCCTGCCCCTTTCTGCTGGTCTCTGGATTCATTTTCCCATTTCACTGCACCATTTTCCCAATTCAAGATACCAGAAGTCCTATTAGTGGCAATTTATTTAGTACATTAAAAAATTGTCATGTGCTTTATGACACAAAACTAAGTGACTGTGTAAAACATCTAAGGGTTCTCACTGACACATGGCAGGGGATTAAAGTCAGATGGTTAAAAGATGCATGATGTTCTGTCATCTATCTCACCCTTTCTTAGAGGAGGGGAGTGCTCCCCTCACAGAGGTAGCTGGGCAAATCTTGGAGCAGACCTGGAGATGCTGTAGTGTTTATAGGCAATTTATTAAAGCAAACTAATTTCAAGGCCTGCTTCATGAGTACTTCAGAGAACTCTACAAAGGGGAGCTTCAATACACACACACGCTGGGCAGATGATGTTGTTGCTTTGGCCATCCCATTTATAACCCCTCACTGTGTGTAAGCTAAAATCCTCAGTTAAGGACTTTGGAAAAGATGTAGCTCAGCACCAGTCGCACATGCAGGTTAAAAGGAGCAGACCACCACCTCTCTGTGTGCTTTATGATATGGCACAGGTACCTACAATGACATGAGAAACATGTACATATCGCAAAAAGAGAGGATGATGGTATTTCCAGACTATAAATCATGTCTTACATAAAAGCATGCAAAAACTCTATGGTGGTGTGGAAGATTTAATTACACAAACAAACAACTAGGAGGAGACAGGACATAGAGAGCCACATCCTGCCCATATGGGAAAACATGCTGAAACCCAGAAGAAAGGTGTGGTTGCCTCATGCCAGCTCCATGAACTGTTCTGCTGGGGCAGCAAAATGTTTCAAAGCAGGAAATTCAGATCCAGTCTCAGAGGTCTCAGCAGGCAACTGTAAAGCATGCTCCATGGAGCCATTTCCCTCTGCTTCTTTGATGAAAAGTGAGCAGCTTGTGCCCCTGGCTGAGACATATTTCTGGCAGTAGCATATGCATTTGATAAAAACAGACTTACCCTTCAAGTAGGGAGAAAGGGTTTTTTCCACACCAGGAAAACCAACACAGTTTGTTTCTCTCCCTGTTGGGATGAATACAGGACTTTTCTAGATCTTTAAGGGGGAAAATAAAATGATCTTCTCCTCCCATGGAACAAGTAAAAGTTAATAGTTAGAACACTCATCTGGAATTCTACCTTTGTTGTTGTGTCTCCCAGAACACACAACACTTAAATCCTAGCTGAGAGTCATCTTATCAATCAGTCAATTAATCAATATGAGGAAAGCAGATATACTATGGGGCCTGTTGCATTATGTACACCCCACAGGAGACATGTTGAAAGATATAACTTGTTGATCAAAACACACTGCGGAGGAGGTGAGAGAAGCAAGATTTCTTCATAAAGATCCCCAAAAGAGACATATGAAAAAGATGAAAAGCATGGCAGAATGGCACTTTCTAACTCATTCCCATTATGCTTTGTCTCCTTCCCTCAGGACAGAGTCTGGCACAGTGAATGAACGCCTGACAGTGCGTTCTGCAGGAATACAGCTAATTGCTTAGACATGAGTAGCCTCATTTTTGAGCCTGAGCAGGGAACACTTCTGAGTCCACATGCATTAAACTGCTGCACGTATTTCTGCAAGACAGGAAGCCAAGGTGGCTGAGCTCGTCACATTCCTGAGCACCAAAAAATTCTGAGCAGAATCCCAATGGGCCTTCAAAGCTATCTCCTTTCAGAGTGAAAGAGTTGTCAAAGCAAACCAGTCCCTGTGTCACCAGGGGCTCCAGCAACCCATCAGAAAACTAAATGACAAAACCGAGACATGACTTTAAGGCTGCGAACACTGTTTCAGAAGCTTGTGCCAGGGAGCCAGATGCTGCAGGAAAAACATCTGGAATGTTTGATTTTCCTTAAAGAATGAGTAGGGGGAGAATTGTGATGTGGTATAAAAAAATAGCCTGCTGCATCGTTCTTGGATTAATGACAAAATTATCTCCTTTAAAATACTACAAAATGTAAAAACTCATATAGGATGGCTTAGTAGTAAAAAAAATACACAAGGTACAGAAATATGGAAAATTCTGAAAAGCTTCCAGATATGACATACCTCAAACACAGAACCTGAAAGGGTTTCAAAATGGTATTTAAAAATGAAAACTTTATTTTCTATGCACAAGCAAAGAATATGCTTTCATACGGAGGAATGGAGAAAGGGAAAAGGGGGACAATCCAAATGAAGCAGCCCATTGCAGTTAGAAATAAACATTAATATATGCATTGGTTCTCCCCTTGATGCTAGTACTGTAAATGTAAATCAAGACTAGGCCTGGATAGGGAGCATTCCACTTTTCTAAGACATTCTTTTTAGATGGGCAAAACACCCTGTTATGTGCACACCAGGACAAAATGGAGACCTCCAAAGAGAAAGGCAGTAAACATTTCCTCTCCACCCTTGCATAAAGCTGGTGTTAATGAAAGCATGAAGGGAAAGGCAGCAAAAAACCAACCCAGAGTTTCCTGTGGTCCTCCCACCACCCTGGGCTCTTCTGAGGAAAGAGGGTTGCCCCACTGACAGCTAGAAGTCTGACTGTCCAAAACAAGTACTAGGGATCAGATTTCAAAAAACACCATGACTTGTGAATTAAGTTAGTGGGAGCTGCACTTTGAACATAAAGTTTTGCAAGGTACTGTCAAAAATCAGTTCCTTCAGAATCCCATTTGTGCAACAAAAAAAGTCAGTGGATACTTTCAGTTTAATTTTTCTGTGCTTTAACAAAAATAAACCATCCAGATCCACAAGCCTGTGCTGAAAAAACAGTCTGACAGAGCAGTGAGGGAAGCCCAGATGGAAACAAGTAATTCTGCCTTTAAATGAGAGTTATAAGGCATGCAGCCACACACAGAACAGCCGAAAACAAGCCACGGGCTCCCTGCCTGCGCCGTGAGCGCTGCCCATCCTGCTCCAGGAGTGCAGAAGAAGCCCTTTGGAAAAAAACAGAGCCTTTAAGCCATTAATTACTCTGCAATAATGTTTGTACGTAAGGGAACTGGCACCAGTAACAAAGCAGTCACAGTGGTAGCATGACCTAACTTTTGAATTTTAATAATATTCTTCCACCGTGGCCTGTTATATCATCCACATGTTCTGTAGGCTAACTTCAAAGAATTACATGGAATAGAAAATAGTAGCTTCAAGTAACCTTTTCAACTGTGAGAAAAATGCCTTCCTTCAAGAAATTAACTATAGCACATTTTGTGTTTCTAAACACTTTCTACGTTTTTCACCTACTTGGTGCAGTTAATTTTCAGTGAAACGTGTCTTACCCACCACACTGAAACCCAAACCATCTTTTTAATAAGAGTCAGATTTCTTAAGCAATGAGTATCTACAGTATTTTTCTAGTATTCTGGGAGCAGTTCTCCTTGCTGTGGCCAAATTCCTGTTTTTTCTACAAACCTTTTTTCTCAGAAATTTAACCAAATAAATTTTCTTCTTTAATTGTGCTGTCCAGTTTTTGGTTACAGTATCTGCCCCAGGTACTGCCTCATCTAGCATTTGCCTGGGGAGAACTTATTCCCTTTCAAGATTTTGGAACACTTGTCTGTATCTAAAGATGCAGACAAGAATCCAGACAGATTTGATCTGTCCTACATCCTAAGAAAGATGATGGCGATGAAATTTGTTAGCAACACAAAGTCAGGGACAAGCACAAAACAGAAGAGGATGAACTAATAACTTTGTAGTTTTGAGACCTACATGAATAAAACAGGACACGTACAAGCGTCATTAGATGCAAGGCCATGGATTTAAGAGCAACTAAGAGAAACACACTGTAAATTGAAAGATTACCTCCTGAAAATACTAAGAGGGGGAGAACCTGAGAACACCCACTAAACACAAAGTTTCTCCAGAGCTGCCCTTGTGGGCTATGAACAAAAAAATTATGAGTCCTATTAGATATGGGAAAAGTCATAAAATGCTCATGTCAGCGTACAGATGGTCCACTGGCACGTTATACATAGCTCAGGTCAGCTTTGCTCATGGGAAGGGCATGATGGTGAGAACTGTCTGCATGGACAGACAGAAGACTAGAAAGCACAT
The DNA here is from genome assembly GCA_020086605.1 of Lanius collurio. NCBI lineage: Eukaryota > Metazoa > Chordata > Aves > Passeriformes > Laniidae > Lanius > Lanius collurio. The sequence continues at coordinate 43,658,080 of JACBWW010000001.1, forward strand.
CTGCCAAGAGGCCCTGAAAGGCTTGTCTTGCTTAATCTGGTGAAGGAAGGCTGAGAGTGATGGTGGCTTATCTCTATAAATGCAACAAATGGAAGAGACAAATTATTATGCAATTTAAGAACAGTATTGTTACGAAAGCAAATGGATAAGCAGTGGCTGATAACAAAATCAAGCAAAAGGTTATGTTTCCTACCACAGGCAGCCTGGGCTTCCTGAATAGTCTCCCCAAAAGGGTAGCAGATGCAAAACGCCCCAACAATTTTGAAATGGAATTTGAATAGTTTCTGGAAAGATTCACATAGTGCTATTTGTGACTCTTTTGCAGATGCAGAAGAACTCACTACATGGACCTTTGGATCTTCTCTCATGATATATTTTAGTTACTGAAACATGAATATGATCCAGATTCTTACTTACTATCAGTGTAATTCTTTTTACTAAATCTGAGCCTCACCACTGAGATTTTAGCCTTTTCTGTCAATTGTCTTCATCTGTATTTTAACAACAAATATATTTGTAAAAGAAAAAAATTTTTCTTAGTTAAAATCCTTTTGTAAATCCTGCCTGTTACATTATAGTTTGGATAAAATTGCTTTAGTAGCTTAAAGCAGAGCAAGCTTTAGCAGTCCATTTCAAATACTGTTTTATTACATCTGGAAAGACAGGGTTAACTGATGTGTAAACACAATGCAGCACCATCCTACCTGAAGAAACGAAAAAAAAAATTATGCTACATATAGTTGCTCACACAGTGCAGATGGGACCTAGCTGTCTCCTCAGATAGTGTCTGTGCTCAAAGAGTAGAAATCTAAATGACAATCTCCTAGCAAAAAAAATTCAATGTCAAAAAAAAAGGTATTCTTGAAGCAGCTCCTGTCCTGCCCTGGCTGGAACACAGACACTGGGAGCACAGCACCTTCCCAGCAGACCTGGTGCAGCTTTGTGTGTGCCTCTGCCTGCTGTTAATCAGCTGTCCAGCTTGCAAGAGTTAGGTGTGAGAGCTTCTCCTGAGCTCATTCATGTTTACTTGTGGAAGCCCAGATGCAGCAACAAACCCAAAGCAAACTCTCCTCTCCACCATGGGTAAAACACAAGCAGCTGCTAGATAAGAATTACCCCTCCCTTTACACCCAACATGAAGGAGGACTGTGTTTGTATTTTTGCATACAGTTACATTATATAGGGTGAGCAAACTCTGTCACCTAACAACAGCTGACAAAAAAACATTATAGCCAGGCACAGACTGGCTCCTGTCCCTTTCCTTGTGCTGGCGTTGCTGCCCACTGGTCGTTACTGTCAGATGACCTGACTGTGTAAGAAGCTAACCTATCAAAAATATATAGCGCTATAGGGCAGGGACTAAGAGAAGCAGAAAAACAAAGGATGAAGTTGAGAGGAAGAATAACAAGCATGATTCATGCTTCAGCAGGGCTGATCAAAATGATACAGACCTCTGCTGAAGTTAGAACCATGGCCTTCAAGTGGCTGCCTACACCTTGAGTCATGAGCAGGTGCCAAAGGTCTCGGTGAGTTATGTTACTCTGATGACTATTCCCCAGGAAAGTCCCAAAAGAGTTTTCCACTTGATAATAACAAGCTTATTGACCAATCAGTTGCAGTAGCTTAGATCCAAAACAGATCTGTGAAATAAATGCTCTATCTAGATTCAGGTCACCATTTCCATAGACTTTGATGCCACTGCTGCTCCTTTGATCCAAGGGTCTATATATTTTTAGGTGTTTCCAGATGGGAAGACAAACTGTTGGTAAACTGTGGTTTTCTTTGATGCATCCTTGCTTAGAAGAAATTCACAATGTTCCGTTTCTGTCAGTATAGAAAATCTGCCAGATCAGAACATGATGGTACTGTATCCTCATGCTTTTAGCCAGAGCCTTACCCTAAGTTCTCCATTAATAATGAGGCATTATTTATAGTATATGCCCCATTCCCCCTTACCTTACCTATCTCTCATGACTTGCTGCCTTTTGCTTCTCCATACAAGCTGTTATTCCCACAGACACACCCAAGCAAAGACTCCCCAGAGCCTCCCTTAGTCATTTGAACTCCTAAGCAGCTTTTCATTTCCTTTCATTCGGAACAGAAATTATGGGATTAACTGACTCTTGGAGATCCTTTAAGCAGTGATTAAATCTCCTGACACTTCAGGATATATTTCTGAAAACAGCAGTGTGATCTCAGATAAAAATGTTCTTTTGCCATTTGCATGCAGGGGAAGAGATGACTGATTTTTAATTTTTTGTGAAAGTGAGGGCAAGCCTGTTGACATCCTGAGACTTCCTGGTTCGTATTCAGTAGCATATCTGTGGCAATGTGCTCTGTAACACTTTGAATATCTGCATGTTCATTAAAGGGAAAGTCTCTAAGAAACTCAAAAGGTTATTGTGCTCTCAGAAAACAGAACTAGTGTAAATCTGTTATTTATTAATGTTTATGCCAGCAATGACATGAGTACTGAAGGTTTTGACATTTCCAGTTTAAAGTCCTTGCTCTTTTCCCACATCATTATTTCTATTAACAGTTAACATCTGGAGAACTCTCCTTAAACAAACCTGAGAATTGAATTCCATTTTTCAGCCTAATAATAATTCTTCTGCCAATCCTGTTTACCTACAAACCTTTCTCAAATTACATTATAGTTTCTATCCTGCCCTCTCCTGCCAAAAGTTTGTATTCTTCTATACATTTAATAATTCCATCTCTCTAACTTGGAATCTTAGTCTATTGAATCATGCTAATGTCAATAAATTCTCTAAAATAGTCATAGTAGGACTTCTTCTGCAGCAGTTATCTTTGCTGAAAGCTTCAGCCAGCAAGAAAAAGCCAATGAGAACTTTTGGGAGGATGTAGGACATGAGGCCATAGAAAAGTCCTCACAAAGTCTCTCTGCATTTAGGATGCAAAGGATCTTAAGCAGTAAGATGTTAGCAGGAAAAAGATAATTTTTTTAACCCTGCAGTAAGATTTTTATAGTTTCTTGGAAAGTCCCACGATCAGTGGCTGCTGCTCTGTTTACACTCAAACCAGGTGTAGCAGCAATGAGATCATCTCACACTGGCTGGTTCCCCCAAGGCATGGCATACATTGACCCTCATCACAGAGATGCCTCCAGTCAGTTCCTAGGACAATTAGGCTCTGAATACAGAACTAATAAAGTTAGTTTAGGAGAAAATCAACTGCCTGATAAGAAGATTCCGGTTCATTGGATAGCAGAGCAAGAAATTTCCAAATCTACTTAATAGGAACTCACACATGGGATGAATTTGTCCCAAATCCCGCCCCTTCTGAGTGTTTTATGGATTCTTAGCCTTGAGCATGATCCAGGGCACATGAAAGACTGGAATTAACAACCCTGCACTCTCCTTTTTTAAATATGATGTGCATTAAAATGGGGCATACTGCCTATCTTAGCCCAGGGGACAGAGGAACATAGAAGAAACTTATGTCTCTTTTTATAGCAGCTCCCTAAACATGGGACTGAGCAGAGGAGATGGAGGAATGTTGCTAACTCCTGTTAAAACTGTAGCCATTGAAAAAAAAAAAGAAAAGAGGAGAGGAGAGGAGAGGAGTAGGTGTTGAGAAAGG
>JACBWW010000001.1:43662022-43683918 GCA_020086605.1 Lanius collurio
TGTCACTCAGACCAGAGCCAGCTACTTCAGAGGTGGAATAGGGAAGGGCTGATGGATGATTTATGTACAGACACATTGATCTCAGCTTCTGTGGCTACTTCTGGGAAAAAACGACACAAGTGTGGTTCTCTTTGTTGGTGCCATGATGCACAAAGCAGAGCTAAGCAGAGTGGTTTGAAGATGGTCAGGCTGTTCAGCTGCTGGGCCCAGCAGCCTGACAGCTTCCAGCTTGTGCAGGATAACACAAAGCAGAACAAAGTTTTTCCAAAGTTTTAAAATGAGCCAAGCTAGATGCATGGGGAAGATACATGAAGGATTTAGAGCTATGAATTAGCTATTTCTGTGATGTAATCCATGTAATTTATCTTAAATATGTACCACAGGATGGGAAAAGTTGTACTCAAAACCAGCTTATTTTTCTCAGTTGATTAGTAATACCACAAAAGGATCATTTAACATTAAGTTCAGCCACAAAATGTCATTGTAAATAACTTTCTAGAGCTGGGAAATGCAAGTAAGTCAGATGAAATTTTCAAAACCTCAGAAGGAAATTTTTAACCCTATGACATGTTCACTCTCTTTGGAAATGGGATCTGTTTGGTCCATTTGGAAATACCATGCCTTAGCAATCCCATTGGTTTCCTTGAGGAGATGCTCTGAAATGAAGGAAGTTGAAGGCATGCACCAATGTGGAGGAAACCCTAAGTGACCATGGCAAGGGACAACAGAAACCAGGATAGTCCTCCATGCTGGGGAACTCCAGGAGGCCAGACATGAGTCCAGAGGATTCTTCAGGAAAGGAGGAAAAAAGCGTAAGGGTTGATCACAGAGGAGTGATTCCCAAGGGCCATGTTGAGAAAAATTGTCCTGTAATTGATCACCTGAAGACCAAACACATCCTGTCTTGCAGAAGCATACCACCAAGACCTTTGAACAAAATAGGCTGTGAGGAATTTCTTCAAGGACCATGTTCAAAGGAGGAAAAAAACTGTAACATTTCCACCTTCAGGCTTCATGACCCAAAAAAGAAAAGCCCGTATCTGTGTGTATATGTTTCTGTATACTTATATGTACATATTAAAGCAGGCAAAGGAGTGTCAGGTACTTTTGATGTGTTCTTTAAGTTGTAAGGGAATTAATCAGGAGCAACAAACAAGTAGATAAAAAGAAAAGCAAGATCATGCCCTTGAACAAGCAAGACAAATGAATCTGTTCAGGCACTTTATACTTATAGAATAGTTTGGGTTGGAAGGGACCTTAAAGGCCATACATTTCCAGCCCCATCACCATGGGTAGGGACACTTTCCGCTAGACCAGGCTGCTCAAAAGCCCCAGCCAGTCTGGTCTTTAAATGCTTGCAGGGTTGGGTCATCCACAGCTTCTCTGGGCAGCCTGTTCCAGTGCCTCACCATCCTCACAGTAAAGAATTTCTTCCTATTATATAATCTAAGATTAGATATTCCCCTTCCTATAAAGAACTCTTATTTTCCTACCCCCACTTACCATCTTGGGGAAATGTCAGTCAGAACATTTTCTTCTTTGTAATCTAGCCTTTTCCAAGGAAACTTGCTAGTACTTTGAGAAGAGAGTCACAGTTTGTTACTAAAACTGATTCTACCACATGCCTTAATTTTTACTATAAATAAGATATAATTTTTTAGCATATAAATAAGTTTTTCTTGCACAATAAGTCTACCTTGAAAAAAAAAGTTTTAAAAATTTTACTGATTACTCAGTTTTGAATCTATTTCTGATCCTTTTGGTGCTTGAGGTGGCCACTTAAAAACAGAGACTAGACAAGAATAAGGGAATAAAGGTAGGTATTTATTTGAAGGGCCTTCAAGGTACACCCTGAGGAGTTAAAAGGCTACACCCACAATGAACCCCAGGTTATGAGTTCTTCACACTTCTATAAGTTTTGTCCATTTGCATATCAGGATCAATTCTCCAATTACAACTCCAATTAATCATGTAACTACTGTAAGTTTATCCCCCTTCTTAAGAAGACAGTTTATGCATTTTGGGCCTAGGAAAATCTAGGTGTCCTTGGAGAGCAAGCTTGGAGAAGCTTGTTATGTCTAACTAGCATGAGATAGCAGTAGTTAACAGGTTACAAGAAACTTCAGAGTTACACACTAGACAGTACAGGATTTGAAAAATATAAAAGTTAAAACCTAAGGCATAACTTTACATCAGGTAACATTACTGTTTCTCAAGTAGAAAAAGCGTTTTCTGCTTTCCTTCAGTTCTCAGTTTCCTGCTGAATTGATTTCTATCCCAATATGTTTTACCATCCTTTCTTCTGTAGTAGCTACACTGATAGAACATCCTTTGAAATAGTCTGAATTAGATTTATCTTTTTAAACATTCAGAGAGGTTAGTTTTGTTGCTGTGGTTGTTCTGTCCTGTTCTTTTGTTATTTAAATTAATTAAGAGAGTTCCATCTTATCCTGTCCTTCAACAAAGCAGTTGCTTGTTTGCTTCTGTATTAATGGGATCATTTCACTAATGTGGTTTATTGCATGGCCCTATAAACAGAACCATAACAGCAAGAAAGTACAGACTGAGAATATGAACAGGCAGATAGGGCTGGGGAGTTCTTATACCTGGGAATTTCTCGTATTAGCTCTGTTGCCTGAGAGAATGTTGCGTGGATCAACTTCCTTCCTCTCTTTTTTATATTCTTGGCAGCTGAGATGATCACAAAAGTTAACTACATCTCTGAAAGTGTCAGAACTTCATGAAAAGTTGGACTGAAATCTCAATTTTCAGCAAGTTTAATTGGAATGGTCCTTCAAATTCTAGGAGTCATTCTGTTGGTAGTTTCAAGATACGACCTTGGCATCTGTTCTGTTTAGATCACTGAATCTAAAGGCTGAATTTTCAAAACCAAATTGCAATTGACTTACAGTAAAGACTGCAATTCCATAACAGGTCAGAAGAAGTGGTTGTGGTCACCAAAACTAGATTTTCACAGCCTGCCTGAGCTAATCCAAATGCTGGGGTTGAGCAGTGGTCACACACATTTCACTCCTGTGCTGCCCAGCCTGGAGATGCAGCCCTGCTCCTTCACGTGCCCTGGCTCTGGTGTACCCCTGGCCTTGCACAAGCCCCCACTTCAGGGACTGAAGCAGAAAGTGACCTCTTTGCTTTCCCACAGAGGTCAACGTCCTTCAAATTTAGGTTTCAAAATAAGTCCCTGAGTGAATTTCTTTTCCAGAAAGACCTCAAGGCTTGACTGGGAGACATCACCAAGCAGAAAGCCATCTTCTCTCTGACTATGTCTTTTGGTAGTCAATGGCCCTACCTGAAGAATTGTGTCCTATTTCCAGTTTTCCATTCCAGCCTGCCTCATGGCCATTTATTTACACTGTGACGATGTCAGAAAACACTCTGTGTAAAGCTGTCCTACCTTTTATCAAAAAGAAATACTGTGAATGAGACTAGGGAGAGGATTTTTACTTCTGTTTTCAGTATACAAGAGAATCATAATTTATTCAAGCTTCATAGGTATTGTTAATATTGGAGAAGATTCTGAAAATGAAAACAAAACTTTTTTTGAGGGCTGGATAAAGTGTTTTGTACTGAGAAACTTCAGAAATCCAATCTATTTAGTTCAACAAAGATAGAAGTACAGTGAGTAAGTTCCTTCATGAGGAGATAATACAAAGAAGATGTTTAATTTGTTGGAGGTAAGTGTACCAAAAATTAGTGGCTGAGAGCCAAGGCCAAAAAAAAAATCAACCTGTAAAGAAAAAAACCTATTTTTTTAAATCACTGTGAAAGTAATTAATTAATGATGTGAAGAGAATCTGCCAGGGAAACAGGGGATTTTCTTTTCTTGATGTCTCCAAATCAAGATTGACTGACTTTCTGAGAAAGTGCTTTTACCAAATGCCCATTAGTGAGCACAGTACAAGGATAACTGGGTGGAATTTACTGCTTTGAAATGCACAGAAGGTCAGAGTAGATGATCTAACCATCTCCTCTGGCCTTAACTTCCATGCATCTATGAATTATCCTAGGTTTGTTGGCACGAAATAGGATTTAAAAAGTGAGTCTTTGAGGTAAAAACTGTTTGAGATTTGCCTCAGGAAAATAATCTTCTGGTTCACACAAAGGAAAACCAGATTGATCTGTATTAATGGTGTCTGGCAGAACATTTTCTTATTTGCTTGCCAAAGTTTTGGTGAGGGCTTTATTGCCAACTGTAGGAAGTGATATGGGTTGATATAAAATATACAAACAATTTGGTAACCTTCTCATGGGAGTGAAGTATATACAACAAATATAATTTCTTTATTTTTTTTCCCCTTCAGAGAATTCAGGAATTTGGCTCTTCTCAAAGTGTAGCAATCATGCCTAAGCATTTTATAGACTTCTAGTGAGAAACTGCCAAGCCTTAGAGACTTGTCAAGGGCAGAGGTTGAATATTAATCTCTACCACTGTCTTTTCAACTACATCTGAGCTCCCTCTTCTGACATTTAGATTTCTTTTTAACCCTTTAGAGGGACTGCAAAATAACTCCACCAGGTATACTCCCTGGAGCAGGTACTGCAAATAAATCTTATCAGAGTGCTGTGGACAGTGACACCTGAATAGCAATTCCCTAGACTACAGATCCACATCCTATAATTTCAAGAAAGTATGTGATCTCTTCAAGGTTATGTAAATACTTGACTTTTTTTTCTTTTTAAGCTACAACATTTTGCTGCCACTATCTGCTGTGGAAAGCCTTTCAGGGTAAGTTTTTCAAATACAATTATACTAGGAATAAAAGTCCCCAGGCATTTCAGCCACTTCTTCCTGATTTACTGTAGTTGGATATCTTCCTAGGATGCTGTCCAGGACACTGATTTTAAAGCTTGCACAATGTTTAAGGGAATCAGTTCTTTATTATCCTCAGAGGTATGCACTCTTCTTTAATCACGCCACAAGTCCTATTGCAGTTTATGTCTAAGCTGTCATCCTCAGAGGACAGCATTTTATGCTTTTTTAAATACATAGATATATATGAATAAACATTTCCTTTCTTTTTGGCTGCCAGGGTCTTGACAGCATTCCTGTACTTCTTTTTCCTTTTTTTTTTTTTTTTTTTTGAAGCTTGTGGCAATATTTATTTCTTTGGTTACAACTGTTTTTTTAACATGTAAAGATTGCCTGCATAGTTACACATTTCTTCAGCTATCTCCACCCACAGCCATATTTCAGCATCCCCTCCCAGTCCCTTCAGTGAATACAAAGTTTCATCTTTGTCAGACATTTTTTGGCAAGAAAAGAACTCCGTGGTGGCTACTTGTTCAGTTTTAGCAGCTGAAGAGAAAAGGGAAGACTACAGTCAGCTATCAGCATTTCCAATTGACTTTGCATGATGTTGCAGTTCCTCCTTTATGCTTAGGAGTTTTTGTCAAACATCTTTTTGTACAGGTAACTGTTTTTCAAGCATGATAAAAATTTACCACTCAAAAAGTCTTCATTTTACTCATTAGATCTTGGATATGTCTCTCATACTCCAAAGTATGCTTATTCCTTAGGGAAGACAAAGGGACAAGAAACTCCACAATATAATTGTTTGTCATGTTTTAAGATGCATCTTCTGAAAAATACAGTGATGATGGACCAGGCTGTGTTTTGATGGCTTCATTTCTGCCAGTACAATCAGATATGAAAATCCCACTTGATCCCTAGGTTGGCAATGAAGATCTCATGAAAAAAATAGTGAGTTATTTATCCATTTCCTCAAGGCTTTGGACAGACAAAGCTTTACCAGACAAAAGTCCTCTGGCCATCTCATCTTCTTTCAGCAGATTTGCTTGATAATATCTGCTTCCTAAAATGGGTACCAGCAAAAGACCAGCAATGAACTAGTGACAAAAGAGCAAAAACCATATGAGGAAAAGCTAAAAAAAAACAGGGAAGGAGAACATACAGAGAAACAGCCTCTACAATGGAAATGATGATTTTAGAAGTAGATTGGTATACGCTGAATTTGGTTTGACAAATGCTGACCTTTCACAGAGCAATAACAGGCAATTTTGTATATATTTTCCATAAAAACTAAGCACTAAATTATTGTTGCCATTCAGATTGATAAAGGTTTTTCCATCAGTTAAAGTTTATTATATTTCAGTTACTTGTCTTTTTCTACCTATAAATACAAAATACATTATAGAGTGGAGAATATACAAGAGGAAAGACTGAGAGAAAATAGAAGGCAGCCCATAATAGCCTGGCATGAAGAAATCTGATCTTTCAACACTACATCTCTAAGTTATGATGCTGCAGGCTACAGAAGGTACAGTTTTCCTCTGACAAAAATATCAGTCTTGGTTGGTACCATGGAGTCATCCCAAACAATATGAATTTCCATCCTCATCCTCTCAGTCACTTTCATTCTGATGATAAATTTCATCCTGAATTGGAAAGTTTCCCTATTTGAAGTCAAAACAAGTACATTAATGGGAAAAAATTTGGCTTCAAAATACCATTTTCAAATGAAAAATAACTCTTCCCCAAACCTGCAACCGTCCCTCTTCAAGTGTAGTAGCTGTTAATGACAGCTATGCTGTGACATTATACACCATATATCCATAAGGATTGGTGATTTGTATTTCTTGTTTTTCTTGGACACATTAGTCTTGTCTTCCTTACAGCTCTTTGTATTTCAGCTTCACTGGGCACAAAGAGGCAGAAGATGAATTTTGGACAAGACTTACACAGGCTCACCATTCTACTACTGTGTTTTCTAACCCCAAGGTTAGCAGGGTTAGGCTGTCAGTGCAGAGAACAACGACTTAATTGAAAACAATTCCCTAATCTGTAAAGCAGCTTCTGTGTGAATGCTGTTACAACTAGAGACTCAAAACTCTGAGTGTAGTCACTGACTCTGCCCTGCTCATTTGCTTTGCAGCTGGTATATTCAAGCACTGGCATGACTGCTTTATGCCCTTCCCTCTGTACGTTTATATTCCGGAGTGTAGCGGCACAAATGTATTACTGTGTATGACTTTCTGTAGTATCAACACTGATTACACTTGAGTGTACCACATCAATTATAGTGGCAGGAAAGGTTATTAATAGATGTTGTTTGAAGGTAACTACTTGTTCTGAGAGGAGAAGATAGTTGTGATTAGATGCTCTCAGTTTCAAGTATGAATACATGAGCCTGAAAAGTAACTGATACCAAAGCCTGTCTCCTCTGATGATGGAAGAAAATATCTGAGAGCTTACTATGTTTATTCCCTTGCCAGGGATCATTGGATCATCAGACCAATGACATGAGAAAAAAAATTCAAAATATTATAACATGGTGGATCGTGCTTTATGGAACAGAGAATCAGAAAAATGTGACTGGTAATTTGGGAGGCTCTTTAGAGACTACTAAATTAGGGGAAAATAAAAATTAAAAATGCAAGAAAACACTTCTTTTTTGATGGAGTATCTCAGAAAAAAAAATCCTGCATGTGTGACCTAAATACAACATCCAGATGGGAGTTTCAAGTTCTTCTAGGTTATGTTGACTGTTTATGTACAGACATATGTCTAAAAAAATGCATTGTGAAAAACATCAACAATCCTTGTGTAAACTAGCTGTAGGAGTGTATTCATTATGTTGAACACTCAAGTCTGGCGTTACAAAAACAAAGCCGCTGTTGTGATACCAGCTAACAGGACACAACATGATCCTGCAGTGATAAAATAGATAGGATTTGCAGAGTTAACACGAAGGGATACTCTTTCGAGTTTGGCAATAAACACAATGTATACTTGACTACATGGTCATTAAGCAACTAATGATTGAAGTTTAGCCCTGGACATAATGCTCAAAGTACTACTAAGAAATTACAAATAAGTGGTCTATTTAATGTCCACACAATATCCTGTCCCTTTTTTCAGATTGTCACAGATTTCTGCTGGCATCTAAACCTACAGTTCTCAAATGAGTATCAGCTGCAGGCTGTCTTACAGATCTATCAGATGTAAACTAGGAATAAAATAGACACAGAAGGACTCCTATGAATTTCATTCAGGTTAATGGATGCATTAGTAACCACCTAGATTCTATCTGGGATTCTGAGCCCTGACTTGGAAAATTAAGATCTAAGCCTTGAAATGCTGAGCTGACTGAGGCCTCAGGAAAGCTGCATTCATAAGCAGCAGGACCCATATGCAGGGATTTGCTTTGTTCTTGAGTCAGGGAGGGGGAGATGGATGGAGGGCAAACTGAATAGCTCTTCTATGATTCAGTAGGAGTGGAAAAGACAATAATAAACAAGATTTCAAGAGCATGTTACAATCATTACATTCAAATACAGAAAATGCATCCTAAATTCTTTATTGGGACAAATCACAAGGTGAATCTGTGGGAGAGGCTTGAAGTATCTTCCAAATAACCTGTGAGAGGACTGGGGAAGAAATTCCAGGATCTTAACCTTCACATCAAGGGATGTAAAGGTCCCTTGATTCAAGGGGTCCCAAGGACAATTGCTAGAACCACAGAGAGAGTATGTCATGATGATGTCCAGGGTATTGCTCAGGAGAAAGGGGAGACAGGGGTGCCGCTGGGAGCAATCATATCCACTGCTCAGAATGAAAAATTTAAGAAGTTGCTTCTTGTATCTTCCCTTCCTAATACTCATTCCTTCAGTATCAAATGTGCATTCCTCCACCTCCTCACAGCTTTCCAAGGTTACTCATAAGGCCAAATACTCCCGTGGCTGGTGAGCAAATGAAATTCTTCTTTCAATTTCACTGTCCTCAGGCTTCCTACCCCTGTGGCATGCCTTTTCTCATGATTCTACTGAAAAGGTTCCCAACAAATTCCCCAAGGAAGACCCATCACAGGTACAAAGCCATACTTCTCTCTCAGAGAGCAATATAAACACAGACTGTACAGTAGACTTCAGATTTGTAAAAATCTAATTTAGAAAAGGTGATTTAATAGATTTAGGAATATAGATTGAAACTTAGAAAGCTTTAACTCTACAGCTGAAACTAGCCTCAGTTTTTCTGGAGGACCCAAGATAATATATTTTGTTGGCTGTCTGCCTAAATTCTGCCTTCCCAACATGGGCAGAAAACTTTTCTTCCTCTCTATGATATTGTGAGAATAAAATCTGCTGACGATCACAAGGTTCTCACATCTGATCATACAGACCTTAAAAAGAGAACATAAAATATAGTCCCAGACTACACTTCTGCCAATATTTTCATTTCAGATTTGAATTCCAAACCATTTGCAGTGCTTCTGTGTAAAAGCTTAACTTCAATTAAGGCAATGCCTATGAGCAGTCATGACCCAGTATGTCCTGTCTTCTCTAATCCTTTCTCCTGTTTCCTTACCTACCATTTTGCCTCTATCATAGCTGCAGGGGTTTCAGATTTGAAGTGTAGTTCTGGGCTTAGGAAAAATAAGATTTTTTTTGCCCCTTTCTGCTGACATTTTGTGTGACATCAGGGAAATCATTTGACCCTCATTTTTCCCCGTGCACAAAAAGAGAGCAAGGATGTTTTCTTCGTCCCATCTGCCAGTAGGATACAGCAAGCTCCCTTAGCTGCTCTCAACTACATTTGCAGACAGTGAACCTTGTCTGCACCTTGACTGAGGCCATTCACCACCACTGTGGCTACAGTAGAGAAGAGGAGCAGTTAACAGATGGTGGCTGTAATGCCAGACCCCAAGCCACTCCAAGGAGATCCCCCAGCTTTGAGGTTATGAAGAGAAAGGTGGTACTTTCCACCCACCTTAATCCTGCTTCCATATGGCTTTGAGGAAGAGTTGCAAAGAAAGGGGAAGGTGGCTGACAGATAACAGGAAATAATAGGAGCCAAATCAGTGGGCATGGGACATTTGAACCTTTGGATATTTTCCATTTTTTACTCTGTGTGGATTGGAGGCTTGCTCTGCTCCTGGCTGATCTCCCCAGCTTCACAGAGCACCTCATTTTGCTCTGAGCCTTCCCTGCAGTGCTCTTCTGTTCTTGAGTGTCCTCCTCCCTGACAAGTTGCCTTTTCCTCACCCACTGAGTAGAGTAATGCTTTGTTTGGTTGCTTCTGCTCCTGCTGCTATGCCTTCTTCCCCCATTCCTTGTCTATCTGTAAACCCTGGGTTCGGGAGGAGCTAGCCATTACTCGGCATTTGACTAGCACCCTGAAAAACCTTACTTCATTGGTCCTGCTGCTTTAATCAACATGATTATTATTTTTCTTGATATTTGCAACAAGATAGGAGACTAGCACAGGTGACGACAGATCTTATACAGTTCTGTAGGACCTGGTTATAAAACAGTTTTCCAAAAAACAGATCTATATAATTTCCAGGTGGTTTTTGTTTTCTGCCTAATGTTAGTGATAATTAATGACAAAGCCCTTTAATTACTAACCCTGTGAAAGCTGCTTAAAAGAGAACAATATGTATCTCCCTAACATCATTAATAGAGCTAATAAAAGAGCACTGCAACCTGCAAGTGCAGCTGTCAAAGAGGTTTTCCATAAATTCTTTGGAAACCAGAGCTGATTTGATTTTCTTTTTCAGAAAACCCCAAATATAAAATTGATTTAAGTACTTCAACACCTTACCTTTCACATTTTCTCCTAATCTTCCACATCTGCTGCTTCAATGGTTAAGATCTAGTAAATATCAAACTATGACTTCATTAATGAAGCATGAGTATAACTTAAAATGTGTGCTGATTTTACCCAGGACACCTCTCGGAAATCTCAGATACAGTTGACATATGTAAATACATGTGCTGAGTAAAGCAGAATTAAAATCAGAACTTGAGTTACTCTTATCTCTGTTTCACTTCAGCAAGTTTTTGATACTTGTAAAGGTTTTTGTATGACGAATAGAACAGTCAGCCAATGCAAAACAGATATATTTGTGTGTAGATGCATTTTTGCAGACTTGTGTTTTGAAATATAAAGTTTACAGGAAAAAACACTGTGTTTGGAAGACTTCCTCCAAATCTAATTGAACCCACAGTCAACAGATCAGTTATTAAAATAAAATTAAGAAATACCAGTCTGAATGCTCCTCTTGATTTATATTTTTTACCACTTTTGAAGACTGATAACTGCTCAAAAACAAGGGTGAGAGAACCACATTTGTACAGCATTTCTGCAGAGCTGGAGATGAATTTCACCCACAGAAGTAAATTACATTTGAAAGTATTTTTATATAGAGGGACTTCTAAGTAATTCAAACCAAAAAGAAAATAAATATAGATATAAAAATAAAACCACCACATTTTTTTCATTCTGTCATCAAACTTGGTGATATCTCAGCTGGGCCGCCCATGAAGATTTGAGGAAAAAAAGAAGCAGGATCATTTGCCCCCGACTTCGAGGCATAAAAAGGGAAGAAAAGAAACAGAATTACATTATGACACATCCTAAGACACAACTTGAGAAAAGCCCACTTTTTTTTTTTCCGAAGCTCAGGACCTTGTGATCCACTAATCATTTACTTGACAACCCTTGTTCTCCCACCCATGAGCACATGGCCACACTCCCTGGCAGTGGGCTGGAGTTACCCCGGCCAGGGTGTCAGAACAGCACTGCTAGAAACACCTCAGGAGGGATTTAATCCCTCCATAATGTCCCCTTCCTACAGAGTGAGTGTAATGTTCTGTCCCAAGCACTTCTCCAATGCTAGAAATTGCTGGAAACCAGTGTCTCGTGTCACCAGTCTGCACCGAAACCCAGACAAACACAAACTGCACTTCCTGCCGTGTCTTGGCAGAAAAAGATAATGAGAACCCATGGCCTGGAGAAAGGTGTGGTCAGGCTTCCTCCTCTTTCCACCCTTTTGAAGGCTAGGCAGTGGATGCATTGTGTATATCTGATGACAAACAGGTAGACAACATAATCATGTCTCAGTCTCATGTGCTGTGGTGCCAAAACCTCCCCCCTGAAACCTTTCAGACGGATTGGCTTTTTTTTAATCATACGCAACACTTTTTCAAGATACAGTCATCTGCTTCAAAGCACAACCTGACAGCACAGAACAGAGAAAGCTTCCTTTCCTGGGACAATGACCAGCATGGTGAGGGGCAGGAGAGCTGGGCTTGCTGATGGCAGTGTCAAAGGACAATGACACTACAGTTTGCTGACACTATTGCAAAGCTGAGCGTCTGGGGCATGAGTGTCCTGCCCCTATGCTCCACTGGCCAAGTCCAAACTCACCTCAGCTCCTTGGTCTTTCTTCACCCCCAGCAGCCATACTCCTCAAGCAAGTACCAGGGAAGGGTAGAGTTTCTGTGTGTAGCATCAATTTTGGAACTTTAGATGACAGCAAATGGGGTCCTGCACTCAGAGGGGAGGAGACCAGGAATCACCCTATGCTCTGCCCTCTATAAAGAGGTTATAAATGAGGTGTGAGGTATGGAGGTGAGATATAAAAGCCTTTCAAAGACTGGTCTCTGCTCTCTATGCTCATCTATATTGATGAGCTCATAAAGAAAGAAACTTCCCTTATCTGAATCTTCCAAGAAACTCACCAACACTTCACTCAAAGAGTTTGATATCACTATAATGTTCTTATAGCTTTTGACATTTTTAGTATTAATATCATTGAAGACTCAAATCATATTCTCCATAAAGAATGAACTGAAAAGCTGAAAAAATCTGAAAAAGTCTGAAAAGTCTGAAAGATGTCTGCCTGCTTATGCCAAGCTCAGCTCCATTTTGAACCTTCCTGAATGCGAGTTTCTGTTTGTCATCATCACAGGAGTCACAGCCTGTACAAGAACTGCATTATTGTTTGCTGCAAATGTGCAGAGAAGGAAAGATGATCTCAAAAATCTCGATGCTACCTGTTTTCTTGGGGCACTGAAAGTCCAACTGCACATTCAGTGATAATTGAATGTCTTTCCCATTTCTCTTTTGGAATTTTTCCAGCTTTTACTAGTGTGGAGGTGCTTCATACTTGCTGTTCACAGATTTCCAGACCACCCATGAATGCATTGCAAATGCTATTGTATGTACAAATTTCATAATGCTTAAGAATACAAAAAATTCCTGTCATTATGCTTTATAAAATTTAGATATTCAGGAAAGCATTTTTTTATTTTTTTCAGTAATATGAATGCAGCATTAGGCTCATAAGCATTTAAATGAGTCAGATGCATTATTAGTCGATTTCAGAAATTTTTCTTTGTACATGAATGAAAAATTTAAACTGAATTGATTCTGAAAGAAATAGTGCTGAACATAGCCATATGAAAAGCAATCTGAAAATTCTGACAGGGGTAAAGAAAAAGAAATTAAAGTGCCTGTGATATATGTGTGGCTAAGGAAGAAAGATAAAACGTTCCTTGCATGTGCTGTGTCAAGCCAGTTGTTGCTCCAAAGCTCTTTACAGGCTTTATGCCCACACACTGACTTAGCTGCACATCCTCCCTAGCAAATCTCAGTAAGATGCAGAAAGGGGAACTCTGCTCAGGGACTGCCAAGATTAAAGCACCTCAGAGGCTTAAATTTGCACTTTTTCTGTCCTTATGCTAACCGATAAGGCAATGTCAGTCCACAAAGATAGGCTTGATTCCACAGAGATTTCAAACTCAAAATAACTACCAATAAATCCAAGGGAAAAAAAAATAGAAATCAATGGATTAACCAGTCATTTCTTTGCACTGGTAGGTGTAAAAGCAAAGAAGAGGTTTAAGGAAGCATACAAAAGAAGATAATAATACATTTTGCAGAGTTCCTTATAAGCATGAAAGGCAGTATGGCAAAAAGGACATAATTGCCACATTGAAGACAAAAAAGGGAATAATATCAGCCAGCATCATGAGATAATTTGAGGAAGACACAAAATTTCACCCCCTGAATGTATGTTTTGCTTAGCGTGGTATGCCCAGGAAATGAAAAGGGACTAACTTAAATAAAAACGAGGAACTGGGAACGAGAAGCTTTAAGAAAAGAGAACTATAAATTCTGTAAGAATAGCTACTATAAAAAGGACATTTACATGCTAAGAAGGAAGAAATAAAGGATACAGCTGAAGATTGTCAAAATAGCTGTAAGCCAAATGTGAAATAGTTTCCAGTAATTCAGACGCCTCATGGGCAGCCAGGTCCTGGGCTCTCCCTGCAAGAGGAGCACTTTGAGGCTGGCGTGGTATGATGGCATGTCCTCCAGTATGCTGTCCGTGTTTCACATGCCAGCCAGGGAAAAGGAAACGGATTGTAGGGGAAATCGCCATCTGCTTTTGTCAATAAAAGACTTCATGCATGCCTTGAGCCTAAACAGACTGAAGGCAGCCTTTTATAGCTGCATGGGGGGAAATGGGAGACCTGACAAAAGTGTGAGAAAGTATAATTTAAAAGGAACAAACAAAAATTACTGTGACACTACTTCATCTGCTCTGTGTAGACTCCAACATAGTATCACAGAAAGCATGGGAACTTATAAAGGCAGGGGTTCACATTAAACCTGTGATTTACTCAGTTTCTGAGTTCCTAGTTTCAAGAATGTTATTACAGATATTGTTTTCTCACACTTTATTGTAATTTGTACTGTACAGGGGAAAAAGATTGTAAAGTTTCTTTATCCTATAAATGTATACAAAAGGCATTTGTTTGCCTTATTCACTGAAAGCACCTCACAATCTTTGGGGTATTTATACTTCCAAGGCACATAGGCAGGTGTATTAATTTCCACATTCCATAAACCATTTAATGGAGGCACAAGACCTCAGAAATACAATGTCTTGAAACTAAAGGGGTTATAGGCATAACTGGGGCAGGACTGAAAAAAATATCACTCTCTGAATCACATAGAATCACACTGTAGGCATTTCTGGAGATCATTTTGTCCAATCCCCCTGCTCAAGCAGGGCTGCCAGTTGTCCGTGACTGTGATCGATGACTTTAGAGGATCTCCAAGGATGGAGGCTTCACAGCCTCTCTTTGGCAACCAAGGGAATGCTGGCTAGCCTATAGCTCACCAGATCCTTCTTTTTGCCTTTCTCAGTGACAGTATTGATATTTGCTTTCTTCCAGTCCTTGTAATTCTGCTCTAATCACCAGAACATTTTCAAAGATAACCAACAGTATCCTTGCAATGACATCAGGCAGCTCCCTTAACACCTGTGGTGCCTCCCGGGAGATCCCATGGGCTGGTATACATTCAGTTTGTTCAAATGTGCCTTTCAATGTGCTCCTCCTCCACCAAGGGTGAGTTTTTCTTTTTCCAGACTTTCCTTTTCATGTCAGAGTCTTGATGTTCCTGAAGGCTGGCCTGACCAGCAATGCCTACCCTACCAGCAGAGGTAAAGAAGGCATTCAGTATCTTGATCTTTTCTCTATCCCTTGGCAAAACAGTCCCTGTCCTCATTCAGCAGCAGGCCCACATTATCCCTAATCTTCCTTTTGCTGCTGGTATGCTTGTAGTAGCCTTTCTCATCCCTCACCAGACTTAACTCTCGGTGGTCTTTGGCTTTCCTAATTACATCATGGCACACTGTGTCTGTATTGTTCCTGGGTCACCCGCTTCTGCCTCTTGCATTCTGCCTTTTTCAGCCTGAGCTTAGCCAGGAGCTACCTGTTCATCCACACAGCCCTCCTACTGCCTTTGCTTGACAGTGTCTTTATAGCAGCTTGGGTACAAGGGGTGTGTGGTTGGCAGCATAGACACAGAGAGTTCAAGGCAGAAAAATATTCTTCGCCAAGACTTGGAGCCAGTTCATCTATGTTTATATCCATGCCTGCTTCCAACATCCACAACAAAATATACCACAGCTAGAGTCTCAACCCATCACCCTAGTCTGCCAAGCAGATACACCTACAGAGACTTACCCCAATCACATAGGCAGTCTGTCACAGGGCAGAAATATAGACAAAAATGTCCCAGTCTTTAACCAGTTATTTCACCAATAAGCCCTCCTGTATCTTGCATTACTCATGTGTGGCTTTCTAAATCAAACAGCTGAATTTGTAATCATTAACCCATTTTTTTTAACAATCCTTATTTTACTGCCCTGAAGACTGCAGCCTGGACTGTGGTTTCTTGCAATTTTGGTGACAAAAAAAATGACCTTTCAGTCATTACATGTTTAAAAATCACTACATGGCTTCAGGACCATTTATACAACAAAATTCTAAAGCCACTGTTAAAAAAGAAAGACCTTTATCAGCCTTTTCTTACACAAGGAGGCTGGATCAACCCCCTCAACATGTAGACGGTAGTTTCTGTTACCTATTACACTTAAAAAGGTGGCTCTCATCCTACATATCCATTCTCCTAAAAACAAGTGGGCTCACCATATAAGTAAGGTGAACTACAGGTTTTTAAAAGTAGGTATGAACTTACTCCTTTGTACAGGTTACAGAGAATCATGGAGTCATAGAAGATCCTGAGTTGGAAGGGACTCACCAGCATCATAGAATCCAAGCCCTAGGCCTCCACAGGACACCCCAAGAATCACAATGCTGCAGTGCCCAAATACCCACAAGGCAATTTCCTAATATCCAATCTAAATATCCAACCTAAATGTCCCCTGACAAAATTTCAGGCCATTCCTTCAGGTCCTGTCACTGGTCACCACAGAGAAGAGATCAGAGTCTGCCCATCTACTTCCCCTTTTGAGGAAGCTGTAGACAGCAATGAAATTTCCCCTCAGTCTCCTCTTCTCCAGGCTGAATAGACCAAGTGATCCCAGCCACTCCTTTTATGCTTCCTTTCAAGGCCCTTCACCACCTGTGTGGTTCTCCTTTGATATTCTTTAACAGTTTTATATCCTATCTATAGTCTGGTGCCCAGAACTGCACACAATTACAAAGAAAAACAAGGTGCTAAAACACAAAATACACATTGAACAAACACTTTCTAATATGAAAATGTTTAGTCATAATATAAACCAAAATAAAATTGTGATGGCTATGTAGTATCAGAATGATATTCTGAAAAGCCGAAATCATTCATTGTGGCAATGGAAACAGAAAAAAAAAGTTGAAAAATCTGAAAGTCTAGTGTATCTAATATGAAATGTCAGTGAACAATCTCTCTGTTGATGGGTTACAAACTGCAGCTAAATCTACAAAAGGACCTATACACATTTTGGTTGTCCAGACACAAAATGAAAATTTAAAGCCATCAGTATTTTGCTGATTTCATCAGATTGGACTCAGGAAGCTTTGAAGTATTATCTGCTGCTGCTTTTTAAAATTCCAGGAGGCACAAGAGGCAAGATGTGTCCCAAGAGGTGTCCAACCAATAGACCATGTCTCACCTCAGCAGTTCTGTCTCCAAAGCACTTCAGAAGCAGCTGCTCAAAGGCCTTCCCTGGGGAAACACAGAGAAGGTCTCTCTGCACGTGTGATGTCCAGACCAATTGAAGCTCGTGTGGACACGGATCTGTGAAGGGAGTCCTGTCACATGTGAGGGAAGGGGCCATAGCCTGCAGACCCCTCTTACTCTAAGCTGTGCAGCTGACCTGTCTAGCTGGAAACATGACAGTACCAGGGCATACCAGCTCTCTGCTCAGTGCTCCACTTTGCAAAAAAATTATTATTTGAAGGCTGAACAATGAGACAAAACAGGATCATAACTATATATTGAAGTCACTGAGTCAGACTGCTAACACTGGACCATGGGGGCCAGGCCTTGTTTGCCCCAAGAGCTACAAACTAGAAATCAGTAACAATTTCAGAAGAGTAAAGACTAGAGGCAAGCTGTCTCCCACTCTCAGGCAGGCCTGCTAAGCAATTAGACTTCAGAATCATGCTAGGGTTTTGGAGCAATTACTATGTAATGCTCCATGCCAAAGAGTAACTCTTAATTCCTTTGTTGAACAGCTTCAGCAAGAGAAAATGGAAACATTTGTGCTCACATTTCCTCATCCTAGAACTTCATGGGAAAAACAGAGGGAGGTAAATGAAGGGATTCAAATTTTCTTAGGTGGGAATTAAAGCCATGCTTCCTGGATGAAAGGCAACTGTCTCTTAAGCTTTCAAAGTGGCAAAAGCACCTCACGGCAGGGAAGAGGTCAGAGTGCTGGCTTCCAAGTAAAGGGATATACTTCTCTACAACCAAATATAAGGAATCCAAGTCTCTGAGACAGGCACAAATGTTTTGTATTTCCTATTTGTGATGTATTTCTGTATAGCTGGGGATTACATGACCACTGATGTAAAATCTGTGCCCTACTAGGATGCCAGACAGTACATGTCACATACATTTCTGCCAAGCTGACTGGGATGTACTCTACACTGTTTATTCCAGCTACCTGAAGCAAACAACCTTTGTGAGCCGAGTATAAAAACAAAACCAACAACTCAACAGCAGCAACTTGTACTGGCTTAGCCTTTTGCACCTTGTGGCTGCAGTGTATTTTTCTCAGGCAGTGAGAATCATAAAATCAGACTTAGGGTACCAGCCTCTACCTGCCAGCTGGGCAAATTACAGACTTTGGCACTCGGCCTTCTCCCCATAGCCTGAGCCCTACTGAGAGCCTAGGTACTTGAAGTGGAGGCTGTTAATTTAACCTTAAATCAGTTTCAATTCACAACAACTACATGTCTGGAATCCAAATCTCTGAGTCAAGCTCAAATGTTTCCTATTTCCTATTTTAGACAGATTTCTGTTTAGCTGGGTCCATCAGTTTCGTTTCACACTCTGTGACACTTTTCAGCATAAATTTACATGATTCCACTCTTATGTAACTCCTGTCCCCTCCAAACCTAGATGGAATTCATACAAGCCAGGTTGGCTGTAGCCACATGACACAACTAGTCATCATTAAAGCACACACGGTCTTTCATAAAAACTTGATGAGGTATCACCTATCAAGCTCATTCTAAAAGATACCTGCTTATCGGGCATTTTTTACTTAGATCACTCTTCACAGAAAAACTGAAGGAGACTCAGGAAACTGTAAGCAAGAACAAGTTGCAGAGAAAGGGGGTTGTGTGAGGCAGTGGTACTGTTGAAGCACATGTCAATGGAACTGAAGCTTAACTTCATGCTCAGTCAGGTTATCACCTGCTTGTCATCACTGCAACTTGTCTGGCCACACCAAGGGTTACAGAAGTTAAACCATCAGGAAACTACCCTTCCCTGCTCAAAAAGCCAGGGAGGGAGGGAGGGAGAGAATGGAGGAGGTGTATTGGGGAAGAGGGAAATAATAGTTTTCTGCTGTGTTAACTCTCCAAAATGGCTTATCAGGAGGTCAGAGGAAAGCCAGGATAGACACAATGGAGGGAGTGGAGCTGTAGGGCCAGAGCACAGGAACGAAGGGAGCAAAGGACTGCTGCTGTAATTGACTTATGCCGGGTAACGCTGTCAGGGAACTGCAGTGGAGTAGTATTTGTCCTGAGAACTGAAGGTTGTAAAGGGTTTACAACTCTCTACGATCTCTATGGTTTTTTTGTCCACACCCTGCTTAATGCAAGGAAGCCCCAATGCCCTTTCTTTGCTGCTGAAATGGTGCTCCTTAAAGCAGACCCAGCATATAGAATGGACCAGTCTTTCAGTGGTATACTAACACTACAGGGGTTGAGTTGGGTTTATTGTTTGTTTTCTTATTCTTGATTTTAATTTGTGGATTTTTTACTTCCCAGAAATAACTAGCTTCATCACTGGAGGCCACTTATCCAGTTGGTTGACAAATATTTTTTTATTAGCTATGAGAGATACCAACTGTATGATACATTTAAAATATATCAGCTCTGTTATGTTTTCAGTTTCCCAGCACACTGGACATTCAAACAGTCTGGATCCTATTTGACAAATATTGTTGAATGTATTCAGTTCATAAAAGCTTGGCAAATATTAGTAAAGGGCTTGTAATAGCTGTGAGTGACATAAAGGTTAAAAGCTTTTGATAGCATTGAACCAAACAGGAGTAAAGCTTGAAGAAACTGACATGATGTGTCAGTAGGAAATCACAGCACTGATTCAGACATCATGAAATACTCATTTTTAGAAAATCAGAAAAGATGTAGCTATTCTGCAAATCTGAATTCACTTTTGAAACTTTTAACATTGTTTACCTCGTATTATCCTGTTCCCCTGTCATCAGAACTGTCCCTGTTCAACAGTTCCTGTGAAAGCAAGATGTTTTCTGTCCTATGCTTGTCTTACATTGTTTCTCCAATAAGGACCAGGACAAGAGAAGAAAGGACTTGTGGTAGATGAGCGTACAGGGAACATTATCTCTTGGTGTAAACTTTAATTACCATTTTTTTAGTTTGCTTGCTGCTCTCTCTGCACATAAGAAATGTCCCTGTGCATCCCAGGACACAAGGAGGTTTCCCGGCACCTCCTCAGAGCTCAGATCATCCAGGGGACAGTCAAAACGTGAACACTAGAAAGCACACACTCTTTCAGGATTTCTGTAAACATTGGATTCCAGCTCCCAAAACCACTCTTAGATTCACTTTCTTTAAAGGCTTGTCTGGACGAGAATAAAGGTGCATAAAAAAAAAAAAAAAAGGTGTCAGTGAAAACTTTTAATTAACATGTTTTCAGATTCTCAGTGTTGACAGGGTGTGTTGCATTTTAGTGCATTTGCCAGCAAACAAGTTAAAATACAATTGTGTCCCAACTACAAGTGGCAAGTTAGGACATGTTTTTAAAAGTTTCAAATTGTAATAGGAGTTAAAACATGTTCATGATTGCGCTTTTACCTTAGCAGGGTATGAGTGTCACTGATGGGTTTTTCTGGGACTCCAGTGAGAAGCTGCTGTACTGGCAGGAAGCTGTTACTGAGCAGCTTTCTCCTCTTCCTAAACAGTCAAATGAAAATACCATTGCATTCACCTGTATTTCAGGAATGGATGAAGATGAATACTTTAGGCAGCATTGGGAAAAGAAAACAAAGCTGGATACTTGTGAGCTGGGAGGTTTGGCAGTGGCTGCAGGAGTCAGAAGCCATGCTTTCATAGGGTGGTAAACTTCAGTTTCAATGGACCTGATCTAAGATCAGGATTTCCATAGATATAACCCAGTGTGTGGCACCACATTGAGCTTTTGTTCTACATGTGGCCAAACACTTGGCAGGTGCAACTTTGCCTCAGCTGCTCTTGGGCCAAAAGCTATTAGCTTTTTTCCTAGCCTCCCCACAGAAAGTTAGTGCATAGTTGACATAAGTACTACATACCATGCTTATATCAGGCTAACTTGACAGGAAGGTTTGTGTTTATGCCCAATCAAAGTTGTAGCTGCAAGGCACAGATTTAATATTAATGATCATGAAGTCACAGCCAAGAATCAGTAACACTGAGTCAGCTGAAAGGCTGATTTGCTGATCAGCACTGTACAAAGTATTTAATCAGTCCACACCTCAGTCTTCTGCCTTCCCAAAAGGTTGAGGATGAAAATGCTGTAGGAAAAATGTGCTGATAGGAGTCGCATTTTGGAAGTACTGCAAAAACACAACTTCATCTGGGGGGTGAAACACTATTAGAAATCAGGAAATTGCAGTTACGAGGCCCTTAAACCTTTGCAGAAGCAAGGGGAGGCAAATCCTTATGCCCCCCCAAGAACAGTTCCCCAGCCCCATCTCTTCTTCATTTTTGGGCTCCACAGACCTGTCTCTCAGTCATGGCTGTCATGTTCTTAGAAATATCACTACACAGGACACAGGGGGAATATGGATTTTTTGCTGACACAGCTATTGTGGTAAAAGCCTTAACATAAATACAGTTGACAATGGTACCACTTTTCTCAGACACTAAATCTCCAACACCTTATACACAAGCAACTTTACACTGGTACATCCTTGTTCCAGCCACAGAAGCTCTATGACAACTTATTATGTGAAAGGCACAGAAGAAAACTGGTATTGCCATATTTGTAACTGATTATTCCTGCTACAAAACATTGAAGTCTTTCTTTCTTTCTTTCTTTCTTTCTTTCTTTCTTTCTTTCTTTCTTTCTTTCTTTCTTTCTT
>JACBWW010000001.1:43688905-43760223 GCA_020086605.1 Lanius collurio
TCCTCCCGCCGCTGGGGGCGCCCAGCCCGGCCAGAGCGCGGGGCTTCGAACCGCGGGAAGCGGCGCGGCGAGGCCGGCGGGCGGGGCGGGCGGCGGCGGCGCCCCAAGACTCCCCCGGGCACCGCCGGTAACGCTGGTCCCTGTCTTGCAGGAGAACGGCCACTTGAAGGTGAACGGCGACGCCTCCCCCGCGGCGGCGGAGGCGGGCAAGGAGGAGGTGCAGGCGAACGGCAGCGCGCCCGCCGAGGAGACGGGCAAGGAGGAGGTGGCCTCGTCGGAGCCCGCCTCCGAGAAGGAGGTGGGAGAGGCGGAGAGCACCGAGCCGGCCTCCCCGGCGGAGGGCGAGTCCTCCCCTAAGACTGAGGAGGGCGCGACCCCCTCGTCCAGCAGCGAGACCCCGAAAAAAAAAAAGAAGCGCTTTTCCTTCAAGAAGTCCTTTAAGCTCAGCGGGTTCTCCTTCAAGAAGAACAAGAAAGAGGCCGGCGAGGGGGCCGAGGGCGAGGGCGGCGCCGCCGCCGCGGCAGCGGAGGGCGGGAAGGAGGAGGCGGCGGCCCCCGAGGCGGCGGGCAGCGAGGAGGGCAAGGCGACCGCCGAGGAGGCGTGCGCGGCCGGCAGCGCCGAGGCGGCGAAGGAGGAGGCGGGGGACTCGCAGGAGGCCAAATCGGACGAGGCCGCTCCCGAGAAGGCGGCGGGAGAAGAGGCCCCGGCATCGGCGGCGGCCGAGGAGCAGCAGCCGCCTCAGCAGGCAGCGGAGGGGAAGGCGAAGGAGGAGGCGGCGGGCACCGGCGCCGCCACGAGCGAGGCGGGCAGCGGCGAGCAGGAGGCGGCCCCCGCGGAGGAGCCGGCGCGGCAGGAGCCTCCCGCCGAGAGCAGTCCGGAGGGACCCGCCGCCGAGTCGGCGGAGTAGTAAGCGCCGCCGCCGCCCCTCGCCGACGGACTTTTCTTCCCCCCTGTTTGTTTGTTGGAGTGGTGCCAGGTACTGGTCTCGGAGAACTTGTCTACAACCAGGGATTGATTTAAAAGATGTCTCGTTTCTTTTTTTTCTCTCCCCCCGCAGCTCCCATCTCAAATCGTTGTGTGTTGCCGCCATTCCAACGGGCGGAGGGGGGCTCCCCTCCGCCCTCCTCTCCCATCCTCTATATTTTGGGTTTTTTGGGGCTTTATTTTCATCAGTATTAATGTTTTGTTTTGGTTGGTTCGGTTTTTTTTTTTTTTTGTTTTGTTTGGTTTTTTTTTTGATTCGTTTATTTTTTAATTTCATACTTTGCAACTCTCTTCATATTATAAAACTTGTGCCGATCGGTCTATGGACATGCCCATATATGAAGGAGATGGGTGGGTCAATAAGGGATATCAAATGAAGTGACAGGGGCCGCAGTGGGGAACCCGGGGCGCGCAGCCCTTGCCGGGAGCGCGCCCCGCCAGAAATGATGTAAGGGGTTAGTCTTTTTTTTAAAAGAAAGTTATTACGATGTATTTTGTGAGGCAGATGTTCTATAAGGTTTACAACACTACAAGTCTTGATTAAGAAGGAAAGGAAAAAGGAAAAAAAAATAAAAAATAAAAATCAATACCCAGATAAAGAGATCATAGTCTTAGGAATTCATTTAAACCATAGGAACTTTTCACTTATCTCATGTTAGCTGTATCAGTCAGTGATTAAGTAGAAATACAAGTTGTATAGGCTTTATTGTTTATTGCTGGTTTATGACCTTAATAAAGTGTAATTATGTATTACCAGCAGGGTGTTTTTAACTGTGACTATTGTATAAAAAAACAAATCTTGATATCCAGAAGCACATGAAGTTTGCAACTCTTTCCACCCTGCCCATTTTTGTAAAACTGCAGTCATCTTGGACCTTTTAAACACAAATTTTAAACTCAACCAAGCTGTGATAAGTGGAATGGTTACTGTTTATACTGTGGTATGTTTTTGATTACAGCAGACAATGCTTTCTTTTCCAGTTGTCTTTGAAAATAAAGGAAAACTCTTCAGATGCAATGTTTTTTTTTTTGTGTAGCATCTTGTCTATCATGTTTTTGTAAATACTGGAGAAGCTTTGACCAATTTGACTTAGAGATGGAATGTAACTTTGCTTACAAAAATTGCTATTAAACTCCTGCTTAAGGTGTTCTAATTTTCTGTGAGCACACTAAAAGCGAAAAATAAATGTGAATAAAATGTATAATTTGGTTGTCTTTCTTTTATGGATACTCTGGTTGCTTAAAGGGACTAGCCAGTATTGCCTAAATTTGTACAGAGAAAGTCATGTGAGCTGTTAGCACTAGCTTTGAAAACTACCTTCCTGGATCTTGGACTCTGTAATACTGTGCATTTTACAGAGAAACTGTGCAGTGCGCCAGGTAATTTGTAGGCTTTTCTGGCTTTAAAAAGAAGACTGGAAGGCAGTCTGAGCATGTACAGTGTATGATTCTCCTGTCCTGACTCCATCTTTTGAGACCAGAGGTATCCAGCATATGAGGGTATTGCCTCTTGAGGAAAATAAGATTTAACTTGAATTGCTTAGGGTGGGGCACTGAAATTTTTATGCTGAGTTGCTTAAAAATTAAGCTCTTGAACAGATGTCCCACTTAGGTCTTGGTTTGCTGGTCCTACTTTGGTACTTAGAAGATTAGCTTGAAAACTTTAGCTTGGGAGGAGAAGGGGGAAACTAACACTGCCATTCTACTTAAAGTAATTAAAAGCAATAGTCTTTTTTTCCTCAAGTGCTACTCCCAAGTACAGGTGAGTTTCAAAACAGATTTCAAAATTTGTCAATAAATAAAAAAAAAAATTACTTGGTGCTTGCCTCTAATTGTTAGGCTTTTTGGCTAATTTCCAGCATATTGCTCAGGGCATATTATGCCTTAATAAAACAGTTCATGTAAGAAAAGCAGCAGTGGTGTTTGGAGGGTGGAAATTGATTCAAGAAAGTGTTGCTTCTAAGTTTATAGGAGAAAGTTTAGTGTTACACTTATTTGCTTCCACCATTTTCAGCAGAAACTCTTTGGAAGCAATTATGATTCATTTTATGAGAAAATGGCACGTTAGCACCTTGTTCCCTAAAGAACAAAGCCTAAACTGAATGAAGTACAGTAGATTTCCTGCTGAATGCATACTTACTTTAGTTTTGTTTGGGTTTTTTTGATTCTTTGATTTTTTTTTGGGGGGGGGGGGTTGGGTTTTTTTTTTTGTTTGTTTTTGAGTTTTTTTGTTGTTTTTAATTCAACTGTCTACCATTTTAACTTTGGCTTGTATGTACTCTAGTTGCCCTGGTATTTCTCTATAACTTTAGAAATGTATTGAAATTATGCTATAATTGCTGAGGGACAAAAATAAATGGATGTAAAACAAGATCCTCCACACCAGTGTCATTCTTGGAGTACATGTGTTTGAAGTCTAGTGCATAACTGCTTTGCTAAGGGGTTTTGATAAAATGGCTGTAAAAACCTGTTCTGAGACGCATAATGTCTTGGCCATAGAGTCAATGTCTCTTTTTAATAAATATATATATATTTAAATTCAAGGATTCTTAAAGAGAAGTCTGAATTTCTTCTTTTTTTCTTTTCTTGTCAAATTGTAAATGTACATATGAAAAAAATAATTGCTAGTAAAGTTCTTTTTCAGATTTTTCTTAACCGCTCAAACTTTCCTGGTTTTTTTCCTCACTCAACTGGTGGTTTCTGAAGCACTTCCTATTCCTGGGAGTGCAGAATTGCTCCTGCCCTTGGCAGACGGACTTCTGGCTTGGGGCTTTGTCATTCTGTGGCTTGGCTTGACTTGAAATATATTCCCAAGTCCTAACACTAGTAGAGTTTCAAAAGTGCATCTTAAGAACACCACTTGCATGGTCTGCTCTTCTGGTCCCAGCAGTGGGGTGAGATTTGATGATGCCAGTTTTCCACTGTGTGGTTTAAGAAGACAGAAGTCAGAATGGGCTTGGAATCATGGAAATGGAGGAGTTTTGAACTATTACCTCCTGCAAGAGAATTGTGCAGAAGCATTATCTTTCCTCCCTAGGTCCCCAAGGGACTGAGTAGTCATTTCTGTGGAATTGTGGAACATCTTTTTTTTATGTACAAGAAAAAATGAAGGGGCTGGGTGTAAGTGACAGGTCAGGTGGTTCATTTCTTTCTGAGAAAGCTTTATACTTTTTTATTATATTGGTTGCCTCAATGAAAATGCCAATTATAATAAGTATTGTAAGTTCAACAAATTCTCTTGGAGCGTATGTGAGTTTAAAATGTGTGATTTCAAACCAATTTTTCTATATCATGGTTCTTAAGCAGAATGTTATTATTGCTATGAACAAGGTAGTTTCTGTTGTGGTGAAACAATGTCATATTTTTAGGTAAAATTTACACTGGAATCTAATTTTGCCTGACTAGGGGCTCTAGAGATTTATTTCTTTTGTTTATTTACTTAAACTGAGGCGACAGTTTTCCTCGTTCAATAATATAACCTGGTTGTACAAAAGTGCTTTCAGATACCATTGCCTTGGTAATATTTAAACTTAATTTCAGACTTTCCAAATCACAATGTCTGACCTCAAGTATTTGAGTTTTGTATCTGGTCCTGATACTTATTTATGTGAAACTGTAGAGACTTTGCCTTCAGACAAGGAAGCAAAGCAAGAAAAGGGAAAAGTAGGTGAGGGAAAGCAGAGCTGAGGCTTTAGCTTCTGCTGGAGTGCTATCACCTTCTGGTTTGTGTCCACAATCCCTGGATACAAATCAAGTCTCCTTGTATCAACTTCTCCCATATCTAAAAACTTCTGTTGGTTGTGTTAGATGCAAGTGTTGCATATGTGGGTATTTCACTCCTTTATTATGGTGTTGTCTATGTTATAAGAATGTTCCTTGTTCTACAGTAGTTTGAAACAGCTAACTCTTGAACTTCACTTGCAGATGATTAGATAAAGGTTGAAGGTTTTTGTCTGTTTTGATTGGGTTTTTCCAAGTTGCAAGTCCTTTAATGTTGCATTTAAAAAAAATCTAGAATGATACACATTATAGTCTAAAACTGTAGTGCTGGTTAATGGTTTCCTGCAAAATTAGTCCTGTGAATTTGGTCTTCATGTTTGTGTATAGAAAGAGTAGTAAAAGGTCATCACTGGTGATATGGACTGGTTTCAGTGTATGTTTTGAGGTGGAATGTGTTTTCCATGATGATGTATCTTAGTTGATTCTAGCTTAGGACAATTTTTTTTTCCATGCTCAGGTCACTGAGATAGAATAAAGCAGGTACTTTTTTTTTCCTGAAGTAAGGAGCAAGTGGCAATGGTATATTGTCTATAACATGGTGTAGACAGTGGGGTTAATTTGTTCTCCTTACAAATCCCAGAGCCTCAGATGGCTGTCAGTGAGGGGGAACTATTGGCATTGCGATGAGTCCGGCAGGGCAGAGGCGAGCAGGCCAGGCAGCGTCCTGTCACTGGAATCAGGGAGTCTAAGAAGTGGTGCTACAAAGTGCAGGGTTACTGAAAGCCTGTGTATTGGCTTGCCCCAGGGAGAGCCCGTGTGGTGGCAAGCTTTTAAGGTCTGCTGCTTGTTTGGGGATTGGGAAAGGGAAGATGTAGCAGTGTGTTTCATGTTGAGTTTACTGAGACAACTGTTGAGCTTGCTCTGAAGTGGAAACACTGCCTTATTGGGAAGATCAGAGGAGGGTTAGCAATGGGATCAAAGTGACAACTATGCCTAAATAGAAGAGTGACCAAAGTAGCTCCCTGTGAATGAAGTACAGAGCTAGAAATATGTAAATTTGGGTTGTATTGTTGAGTACACTTTTTATACAAAAGCAAGAGACTCAGCTTCAGAACACCCCCTTTTTAGGATATCAATAATGTTATCTGATGGAGGTGATATAAAGCTTAAGTTAATGATTTTAGAATGTTTTGAAGTCTTAAGGAGCATTACAAGTATTATTTACACATCTTTGCCCTCAGTCTTTGCTGCAGGAAGGCATGTTTTATCCCAAACAGGACTATCAAGATACTAGGTGAAATGACATATTAATATTTGCAGTTAGACACAAATAAGATATATGGAATATTAGTTCTCAAAGATATGATGAATTTAGATAAAATAGAAAAGACATTATTCAATTAAAGGCAGGGGGAGGGTCTTTTTTTTTTTTTTCTGTTTTGGCACCTAACACAATTCTGATTTTAGAACTGCAAGTGCAGGGAATTACTGCTGGTGGTGTGTGCATTTTTATCACCAAGTAGGCAAATATTCCAGGAGTTAGGATTCTTAGGTTAGTTCCTGTGACCCAGTATGCGATAACCTGCACTCGAAGAGTGCTGGAGAGGGAAAGTTTTTAACCAAGCAATGCCACCTTCTGAGGCCTTTTCCAATACCACAGCTGATACTGTTGGTAATAAAGTATTTGATAGTTGCTCTTTGCAGAGACCATAGTGACTAGAGATTTATTTTTAGGTATGGTCCAAGCTACACTCTTTCTCCTGAAGTTCACACCTTTGTTTCTAAAAAAGATAAAGAAAAAATACCTATGGATCTGTTGGTTAGGTAAGTTGTTCTTCCTTAGCAGCTCCAATAGCTGCAAGAAATTCCTTGCTAGCCTATACTTTGAGTAGTTATTTCTCTGAAGTTAGGTATGGAGAAACAACTGAGTATTTTAAATTAATTTGATGACACAAAATCCATGCTTACAAAGGTCACCTGCTGTTCAAAGGAAACATAAACCATTCATTCTCATTGGAAAGGAACCATTTTGAACCAGTTAAGACCTGAATAGGCAGGGCCTTTACAAGAGGAGACCAAGAGAAAAAAAAAGAAATCCTCAAGCTTTATGAACTAAAGGAAGAAACTGCTTTCTTTCTTTTTCTGAAGCAAAGTTGTCATAGATTTGAAGTGCCATTTACTTATGAGAGACACTGTTTCCACTGGAGTGCAGATCTATGCTCCTTTCAAACACCACAAAAGAAAGTCTAAAATGGATTGGTGAAGGTAACCTTTTTCAGGAATGAACCATTAGGCCACTCACAAGTCCCACATTGCAGTTTAGGGGTCTATTAAAGCAAACTTACCAGATATAGCACCTCTGAGGAGACTGGGAAGCAAGTATTTCCCACTTCAGTAATTTAAAAAAATGACAGAAATCATGGACTGATACTCAGAATTCAGGAAGGAACATGATATTTTTTATTTTTTCCCCAGTACTATTTTTGCATATCCTACATATGTTTTTGCTTTTTAATAAAAATCCAGAAAGATAATTCAAAGCAGTGAAGTGAGAATAATTCCAAAAATTACTTTGAATTATTTCTCCTGTATGTTTTTATACAGGTATATTTTAAAATTGTTAGAATATTTTATTCTGCTGTTTAACAAATTTACAGGTTAATATTTACACGGAGAAACAATGTCATATGTATGCTAAATTAGATAACTTCTCTTTTATGGATCTTGGTGACACTAGAATGAGGCCAAAATGAGCGCTTCCCAAAAATTTTTAAGCTATGCAGTGCACTTACAAAATTCCCCCATAAATGTTACTACTAATAAGAGAAATGCTTCTGATACTTCTATGTAGGATCCACATGGAATCCACATGAAATGGTGTGCAATGAAGGTACAACAGAGTACTGTGTTTGCCTGAATTAAGAGGATGAAGACCCACAGGACCATACTGGCAAAATGGACAGGAGCACTTCCATGTGTTGCTGTTACAAATGACAAAAATGAAATGCTGCTGGAAACTTAGCCTTGTTGTTGTTATACATGTGAGAGTTTATACCCTGGAGGTTCATCAGTCCTGGCTTTTCCTCTGCCTCCATCACACAGAGTCTATCTAAAGCTGAACCAGTTAATACATTGAAATGATGGTGCAGAAATAGATTACAAGCTCCTCTGGATAAGTCATCAGAAGAGTTTGCTATTTTCAATGTAAAAATGATTCCTTTTGGTTATCATTGCTATCCACTGAATACTGTGTTAATCTGGTGATTTTTTTGCCTTTTTGTTGCTTGCATAGAAAATTGTAATTTCAAGATCATGAAGCTTCTGCTGTTGTTATAAATTGGGCCAAAGAGAGGAAAGAAGGGGAAAATACCTTTCAAGTGATGTTATAATAGGACAATCAGCTTTAATAAACAGAGAGATCCAAACCCAACTGTTCTCTATTTAAATCCCAATTCTAATCTAGTCTAATCTAATCTAATCTAATGAAGCTTTAGGGCCTTGAGTCGCATCTTGCTGTTGTTATTGCATACATGTTATGATAGTCATTAGCTGAGTAATCTGTGGATATATAGAAGTAGAAACAAAATAGTACTTCTGAAGTTTCCCTACTCCTAAGTGCTTCATGGCAGGTGTGCTAGATTTAAATACAAAAACATTCTGTGTGGCTTTGTCACAGAAAGGCAGAGGATGGAAGTGCTAAATTGTTCCTGAGGATTTTAGGAGAAATAATACTCTCTTCATCTTTTGTCACAAAGATAGAATGAGGACACTTGTAGTGCAACTTTTCAGGAACGCCACACAAGTTCACAGTGAGGCTATAGAAGGGTGCTGAAAATCAGATGTTCCCAGCAGCACTTGAGTGAAGCAACATACATGTAAGAAATGTGCCATTTGCAAGTGAAGCTGGACATTTAAAATTTTTCAGTACTGCAGGATTCCTTACACACGAGTCTGCCATACTAACAGCAAACAAATTGCAGATGACAGTGACACGAACAGCGGGTAAGGATTCCCACAGGAGGAGTATGGCTGGGGTTGGCTTCTGAACAGCAGTATAAACAAAGGTTCATTTCTGTAAGACTACTACTACTAGGAAATATTTATATTGTGATACGGACTCAAAAGGCCAAGATTAACTATGAGTCTTGTTTGTGCCAGGCACTGTGTGTAAACATCTATGAGAGACAGTCTCTACTCTGAAAAAGCTTCCAGGCTAAATGCAGAAAGGTTAGGCTGCTTCACTTCCTACCATTGTTAGAATTACATTTCTATTTGTCTTGGTCAAGATTATGAAGGGCGAGGGAATAAATTACCAACTTCCTTTTTTTTCCCACCTCCCTAAAGATCTGTTATGTGCAAGTTTATTTTCTCACTTCATGCTCTTTGCCTTCATAAAAGTGGAAATTTGATATTGAAAGTCTTGCCATTCATGCACTAGTGGCCAGGTCATTTTCATGGCCACACATATTGATGGGCAATGCAAGCAGTAACAACGATTAAGTTAGAAGTGGCTCTCGAGTGAAAAGATCAAGCAGCCCCAAAACCTTGAAATACGGTTTGAAACAGATTATCGATAGCTCTCTAGTGACACTTTGAGGCCGTTTTTATGTACTGAAACGAAAATACGTTTCACTCCTTCAAGTGGCTGTTTTGTGCCCTGGCAGCAATTTCCAACATGGGAAAAGTGTGGGTTTTTGAATAGGAGGAAAGGTGCCTAGCTTAGGGACAATATTTGCATTTAGAGAGATTAATTTTTCTTTGTCGAAAGCTATCCTCAGCTTTATCAAATATTGGTATATTAAAGTACAGAAATTAAGATTCTTCATAGATTTTCTTTTCTATTAAGAATGTACCTTAATCTGAATATTCCAGTTATAATTTGAGATTCTCAGGAGTTTTAATAAGAAGTTCTCCATCCAAATTGTATTTCAAAAAGGTATCAGAAGAAAGCGTATGTATTCCAGTTGACTAAGAATGGAACTACCGGAAAATTGGTTGAGATCCATCATCTGGAATGCTGGGAGTCCTTATGAACCAGCAGCCTTATAAGATGAAATGAATGTGTATATTGTGCAATAAATAGAAGAAAAACATGTTTATTATTTCATGTTTGTTTTCACATGGCACTGTAAAAAGTGGCCTCACTGGTTTGTAAAATTGTGTTCGTTCTGATTTCTAACACATTATGCCAAATTGATCAGAGGCACTAACCTGAAAATCACAAGTTTAAAAACTTCACCAGTTTTCCTCTGACACAGACAGGAATGGTAGTGCGGGGATTGCCTGATGACATTTTCACCATCATGTTACATAAATCAGCTAAAGTGGTAAAAATACTTGTGGTTTGGCTATATTTATAGTCTCTGCATTGCTAGCCACATGGGAGAGCTATGGGAGGGAATTTCCCTAAAATTATTTTAGCCATCATAACCACTGGGATATTGAGCATTTGTTGCCACCAAGAGTATTAAACTTGGAAAACTGTCTCAACAACATGCTAAGGGGGAAAAATAGTTAAGAAAATAACATTAAAAAATAGTAGCCAAAGAATTTCACATAGCTTTAGGAAATTAGCTAAATTTCTGCATCATAAGTGAGAACTTTTGACAACAAAAAGAAATAAGATAATCTGGAAAACAAGAGAATAATAAATCCAATGCCTGTTTTAGATATGGTTTCACAAAAGATTTGGGGAAAAAACAGATAAAGGAATGAGGAGAAAAAAGGTTGAGGAGTGTTAAAAAAAGAAAGAGAGAGACTGGCAGAAGGACAAAGAGACATGAGTGTTGAGAGGAACCACAACATGATGAAACACGGACCAGGGAAATTACAGATGGAGCAGCTAACAAAGATAACTGAAAATACACCAGAGAAAATGTATATTTCGGTGTGTAAAATGGTTAGAAATTGTCAAGGTCAGCTTCACAAGGACAAACCATGTCAATTCCATATTATTTTCTCTTATGACTGTATATCCAGTCTAGGTGGGAGTTCAGAGCTGTAATAGATCTTGACTTTAGTAATATTTTTGATGCTGTCCTGTGCAACATTCTCATAAACAGTCAGGCAAATAAGAACTAGGAAAATAGGTGTTGAGAAAGTCAGCTAAAAAAATAACCTCTGTGTGTAACAGTCAGTGTTGCTGATATACTGGAATGATTGGAAATGCACATAAAAGGGAACTCAGAATACTCATAATACACATGAGAGAGACAGTCTAAAAATCAAGCAGAAGTTCAGCAGTGGACTGTGCTTCAGAAAAAGAAATTTAATTCAGAAACAGAAAGTGGGGACTATACAAGCAACAGGAAAGGATCTTAGGGTCAAGGTGGTTCACAGACAATATCAGTCAAGCATTAGTCCTTTTTGAGTGCAATGGCAAAGGTCCAACAGGGTTGCTTTGAGCACCTTTTAAGAAAGATACCCTTTAAGAACAGTTCTAATTTTTTCCTGTGAGTGTATAATACTCAATTTAATAGAGTCTACCTCTTAGACTGAATAGTTAACATGTAATAAAAGATCATATTATTAAATATTAAAAACAATTATTTATTTCTAAAATCTGTTTCTGCTTAGAGACCTTACTGATAACTACATTGATATGTGGTTCTGTTAGCGCATGTGTATTTTTATTTAGTTGGATGTTTATACATATGTATCTCCTGAGATAAATTCTGGACAACTGTTATTGTACCCTCCCTTTCCTGTACAACTTTTACTGAAGTACAAGACAAAGTTTTCCCTGATGTCTCAAGACCTTTTGTAAATCACTACATCGAATGAAAATTATAAAGCAAAGATATATAAGTAGGGAAGGGAGCTTGAGCTAAACATTTTGGCCATCACTGGCATTAAGATAGGATAAAGAGAGATTGTACCTTTCAGATTATCTGTTCTAACCTCAAACCTCCACCAGGTTTTCCACAACTTTCTTACCATCTAACCCATTAGGCCATTGAATTAGACTTGCAGTCAGAAATCCTTTCCTAAACCTAAGAAAAATCTTCTTTCCTACAAACTATAGTAATTATTTTTGGTGCTGCCTCTAGTTGATACAGAGAACAACTGATTTTTCATTATAAACTTTCATGTGATGAAAAAACAAGGTAAATTCCTAACCCTCCTAACTTCTCCTTGTCTGTAGCACACAAACCCAATGTAAATCCTCTGTACTTAAATGTCCCTTCTTAAAAATCTATAGCCTATATAGAAAACAAACTGAAAGCAAAACACCACTAAAGTATTGCCATGATGGTTTCTTAAGAAGGAACTAGTTTTCCAGTAGGAGTGTACCCATCCTTTAGCATCTGCCAATAAACCACGTGAATTTTTTCGTGGTAACCAAAGGTACAAGGACAGGGTGCTGAATTTAGCAGTTTACATGCCTGCAAGTATAGATATATATTATAATCTATGGTGGACCTGCAGCAAATGTGTTGTATACCTAAATAATGGTGTAGAGAGTTACTGTACACAGTGGCAAACGTCCCTAACATGCTGCCCAATAGCACAGATTAAAAGGAAAATAACACTTTTAAACAAAGAGAAACGCTCATCAATCTTCACTGAGTTTTCCTATTTGGTCTGATCTGCATGTGCTAAAATCAGATCCACATTTTCATAGCCTATAACCACTTTTCTATATGCACAGTAAGTAATAGAGTGTGTATATATAATAGAATGTGTATATATAAAACACATATACATATAAAGGGAGTCTGCAACCAACTGGCTTATCCCGCTGTACTAAGTGGATTTGAAAAGACTGTGGATTCCAGGCTACATTTTGTTAGGTGTCCCATATCTACTTTATTTTCTGTATTGTGTCTGCCCAGGACCCACACTACTTCATTTTATATTTTCCTCCTAGTGTACACATTTTAACACTCTCCTCTGAGTGTTACTGGACTTATTTCAAGGGAAATTCAGGCACCTTCTCCTATGCATGTATTTTCATTAATCACTGAAGTGCCAGCAGGGCGAGTGGTAAATTTCTCCATGAGCAGTAATCACTATGGTCTGATCAAGATGGAGACTGAGATTCCCCCCTGATCTCAGACTCCTGTCAGTCTCAGCATTTCAGAGCAAACTTGTTTTTTTCCCCTTTTTTCCTTTTTAAAGTATCAAAATTTCTCATTTATCCACTAAAGTAACATGCAGGAGTTGACTTAAGGATGTCTGTTATGAGCCCAGTTTCACCTTAGAACCAGGAAATATGAAGTGCAAAGCTAAGGCTGAGAAACTGTCAAAAATAAAGTTACACATGAAAACTTAATTTGAGGTCTTTTAACAGTTTTCATGGAAACATTAAGAATTTCATCCTAAACATGAAGGCCTCTCTGTAAATGTATCTACCACAGCCAGCACATGGGTTTCAGCAGTACCTATCTCTCCTGTGCCAGTAACCATCTGAGACATAGTTATTTATGTAGATCAGCAAAGAAAAGAGTAATGCAGTGTTTCTCAGAACAAAGCAGAATGAGGTCGATGTCTCTTACATTACAGTAATTCAGGTAACAAAGTAGACATTAAGAAGAGACAGGACTCTTGTGTTTTGAAACTCTGGAGCTCCAGGAAAATAGGCTTTATCTCTGCCACTAACACTGGTTTGTCATATAACCTCAGCGAAATGATTAGGTCAATGTATTAGAAGTATTCTGTGAGGGCTTTTTTTTTCAGATTATATGAATATTTACCACTCTAACCAAAACTCTAACAGTCAGTCCTTTGGTATTTAAGATTTTTTTTACACAAGAATGAGGAATACAGCAGCAAACTATTCAGAAATTTGGGGTTTAATCTCTCTACACCATAGTTCTCCCTATAATAGGAGGAATAACAGGACTCCTTTACTTCACACATGGATTTGATGTCTAGGGTCCCTTTATGATGTCCATAGAAAGTTAAATACCTGGGAAAGACATTTCCAGTGCCCTTCTCCTAGCTGCCCTGTTTAGCCAGGGGCAAACAGCAAAGAGGGGAAAGGAAGGATGTGAGGGATTTTCAACATACGTTTTTATGTACTTACTTTTACAATAGCTAAGAGCTAGCACATTCTTGGGAACTGCTGGCAAGCTTCCATGCCTGACTGAAGAGATTTGAACACCCATCTCAGAGAAAAGTCCTTCCCCTGCTCTCTAGTGTATTCATTCTTGCAGGAGGGAAGTAGGAAAGGGAGAGTTTCCTATCTCCCTCACTGAGGCCAATCCAGTGGGCTCCAAATTGTTAAATACTTAATGGACCAGAGAATGAACTACCTTTATTCTTACTTTTCCTAGATTTAAATAGTTGAGTTTCAAGGCTTAATCTTTTTCTGAACACAGTGTGTGTTGTAAGCTTTACAAGAACATAAAGAGGGTGTGAAGTCTTAGTACTGTTGTAGCTACCTCAGCCTCTGTGATTTTCTGATTTTTAAGTGGGTGTTTGTCAACTAGTCTTTTTTGCCTAGGTTTTGTATGTTATTTCTCTTTTTAGGATAAAAAAGGGCAAGAAACAGTCTGTCTGTACACATGCAAAATTGTCACTGTACTGACCTAAGTAAGGGCATTAGGTTTGATGCTTAAGCTGGTAAGAACTGGGAAAGAAAGCTGAGAATACACAGATATACTGAAGCAATGATGTGCATTGTCTTTTTCAACTCCATTGGTCTTAACAGCTGGAGTTCCTGACAAATGTATCCATAACTGAGATGTCATTAAAGATATTCTTAGTAAATGAATCCCTGGCAAACTCATTTTAAACAAGGACTTCAAAACTAAATTAAGAAAAAGGGAGAGGGGAAAATGAGAGGTCTACAGAGTGAGCAGAAAAAAAATGACAAGTTCATTTAAAACTACTTAACCAATTTTCTTCAACCTACGAGTGTTTTCTTGAAGAGACTATATTGCAAGCCAATATAAAGATTTCTGGCTTGCCATTTTTGACTTAAACAGCTACAGAAGATTTTGATAACAACATATGGAAGATATTTTTTTCACATTCATTTAGCTGAAAGAATTTTGTTCAAACTTGTCTGATATAATCCAAGAGTAAAACCAAATATGGAAATCCCAAGTCCCAGAAGAATGTGAGAAATTAATGAGAGGTGCTAAGTTGAAGCTAAAATGAAAGCTGGCACTGAACTTTACCTAAACAGTCATGAGGAAGGATTTTTAATAGCAGCCATCTTGGGTACTTTGTTAAGAAAGAATAAAACACCAAAACCAAACAAACCCACAGAAATCCTCTCTGGTTACCCTTGAATCTTTTAAAGGGGGGTCTCACCAGGCTTGCTGCTTGAATTTGAGATCTTCCACCAGGCCTTTAAAGAAATACCACTTCTACTATATTGTTAAGACCCAGTTATAAAAACTACTGGAGAGATTTCTCTGCCCAAATTAAGGTGCAAACAAGACCAGATGCTGAATTCAATAGTATGGAATTTTATTTAAAAGTAAGTGAGAAGTAGAGAGGGAGAGAGAGAAGGAAATAGGGAAAGGGGTCTAGGGGGAAAAAGAAAGAGAGTGACGGGAAGTCAGATTAAGTAGAAAAAAGTATCACCACTCCATGGATCTTGACAGCATCCACTTGGTTCTCTTCTTCTGGTCTTCTCAGCTGTGGGGGTCCCAGCTTTTTCAAAATGATGGTTTCAGTCTAGACCCAGTGAAAGGAGCCCACAAATCACAGGGTCCACTGGGTTTCTATCTGCTCAGATTCAGGTGGGAATTAACCATTAACAGTCCAGTCTCTCACAGATTTCTAGAAAACCCCATTTGTCTTGCAGGAGATGACTATTGACATATGGCACAAATGAGCATCTGCCACAACTTTGAAAACCAGTATAAAGCATGGCTGCAAACATTTTGTAATTGTATATGGTAACTGTCAGAACAGAAATTGGTATAAAGGCCTTCCCCCTGCCACTGCTCCATTAAAGCCATGGCCTTATAGAATACTAGAGTCTCCTCATCATTTGTACACAATAAAGGATTTATTTATAAACTTGCCCTGTATGCTGTATCGCTGGGTTGCCAGGTTTACCATGTGAGTTACACAGTCCATGGTGAGAGCAGAGCTTTACCTGTGTGAAGCAAATTTTTCCTCTCTATTGAAGAATGTGAGATGGGGATGTACCCTCGCATCAGTCTCAATGCTCTCAGGAAGGGTTGACAGGGGATGCAAGTGCCCAGGGCCCTGCACCCTGAGCAGACCAGTGCCTCTGATGTTGTGCAACCATGAGAACAACATTGTAGGCAGCATCTGTGCCAAATGTTTCCCCAACCCACGGGGACAGTCATGAGCATACAGGCAAGGATGTAGAGGCACCCACAGCCACACCAACATCACCATGCACTGCAGGAGCTGCATTGGTGGCTGGAGGAGGTGAGGTTCCAGCTGCCCTGGATGGGTCTTCTCCTGGCCACCACCCCAGCAATGAGCTACAGCACAATGTTCCCCCAGCTGCAGACCAGACTGTGCAGCCCTGGGTGGTGGCTGCTCTTGGACTCTGCTCAGAAAAACCTCCTTGGGGATGCTGAGTGCTGCCAGCAGTGTAATGCAGTCTGGCTGCTTGCAGTTGGGGAGCAAAGTCAGCTGGATTTTGGCCAAGTCTTTCACAGGAGCCCAGTAGGGGAGTCAGGGTTCCCTCTGCAGAACCATTCTCTGTGGCTTGCTTGTAATTTGATCTACAGCTGTCTTAGAGGGAATGCTGCCTATGCTTACCAAGTTGCATAAAATAGCATGTATAAGGATGTCCCTTGTTAAGGAACACCCATGGTTTAAACATATTGCAGAATTGAATGAATCACAATTTTTTTGCAGAGATCATTACCCTAAATCCCTAGCATA
This sequence comes from Lanius collurio, assembly GCA_020086605.1. Taxonomy (NCBI): domain Eukaryota; kingdom Metazoa; phylum Chordata; class Aves; order Passeriformes; family Laniidae; genus Lanius; species Lanius collurio. The sequence continues at coordinate 43,705,436 of JACBWW010000001.1, forward strand.
AAAATATTTTGTGTACTAATTGATTTTATCTTGCTGTGCTTTATTCAGCTTTTGCTATGATGGCCTGAAATAAACAGCAAGGCTTCAGTTTTGCCCACTGTCAAACCCAAATTCTGCATGTTTGCTTTATGGGACCCATCTAAGTGACTTCAGTGCCAGTACACAGACCTCCTGCATGTGACAGGAGCAAGAGCTACTTCTCTTCTACAGCACTGTGGTGTGCTAAATGCTGACTTAAATGCAACTAATGATATAATTAATGGACAGGCTAGCTGCTTTTCCTGAACTTATTCGGCTAATACAACACATTTCAGGCTCCAAAGGAGTCAGTGAGCATTCAGAAAAGTTGATTTATCAGTAACAGGCAGGCAAAGCTTTCTGTATCCCTTTCAAACAAATATTCCTTTACAAAATTAAATAAGTATATGAACTGCTACGGAATATGTCTCTACAAGGAAAACCACAAGTCATAGTTTCTGCTGATTTTTCTCCTTTACCCCTTCAGGTTTTCTACATTGTCAGCAATTTTGAATCTCAAAAAAACCTCATCAGATTATAAATGATCCAGAAAACCTCACTAAATCTTCTAACTTTTACCAAACTGACCATACAAATTGTCTAGCGTGGAAGTGAAACAGCTGTGTTGGAAATGTCATGTCATGCCATTGTACAAATTAGGAAGCATCACCAGAAACATATTTTAGTTGCCTTTTAACTAAAATTATAATTCCTTCTCCAAAAATTGTGCTCTTATATTTAAAAATTCAGTGAAGCACCTTTTGCAATTATTTATATCTGTTCAAACCAAAAGGCAAATGCCTGTTAGAATAGCATTACCCTAGTGTGCTCTGTCAGCCTTTTATATGGGAAAAGCTCTGTCTCCTTGAGATGTTTCCATTTTGACTTTCAAGAACCACCAAACACAATTATTTTAAACAATAAAGCACTTCAGACATATTTCAAGCAGGGAAACCATTAAATTAAAATTTTCAGAATCACAGGTCATTTTTTTGAAGTGGAGATCATTAAATTTAATTGTCCTTTACAAGAGCTGGGCAAACCAAGCTCCTAGGATTTAAAAAAAAAGATCCAGCTGCTAAACTTGAAGAAGATATAACTATTCACATCATTTATTTTTTATTGCACAGCAGTAAAGTATATTGTGTTGTATTTTAGACAACTGTATTAAATATAACGCTCTCTGACTGTTTTTTAAATAGAGACACTGTCATTTTCTTTCAAAATAATTTAAGCAATGTAGATCTGAGTTAATAGAAAACTTTTTCTGGATCATAACACCTGTAATAATTACCCTTCTCAGGACCAGTATTTTATTTCATAAGAGCTTAGTAGCAGATGTGCTCAGCACAACAAAAGGAGTTAGTGAGAGATTTCAAAGATGCTGTGAGCAAAATAAGAGCCACAGCAATCCATCAGGTGAGCAATACCTGACTAGTGCAGGGCTTGTTTCCCCCTCATGATAAGGTCTGCTCAGCTGCTCCATGGATTGCTGTACCAGCAAGGGTGTCACATCTCCATGAATGAGCTTTCTTCACAAATTCATTGGGCAACTTAGACTGCCACACAAGACCTCCCTGCAGAGTATTTGGGTTGCCCTAGGAAAAACATCTGCCCACAGCTCATTACATCATTCTTTAGAAAGGCTCTGCCCCTCCGTATTTGCAGTAGGCTGGCAGTCCCATGCACAACCCCTGATCCACTACCCTGATTTTTTAGAATCTGCATTTATCTCATGAGGCTGGAGAGAAAGAAGAAAGATCCAAAAGTCTCCCTGATAGCCACAGAGCTGGAGAGAAAAAACTTTTGCAATGCTTAGTACCTGACCTCTCTCAGTAGGATCACTGGACTGGTGAAAAAGCTTTTGCTGTACTAAAGAACAGGGCAGACCTGGCATCTGGGTTTAGCGCAGTTCCTGGGACCTCAGTGCCCTCCAGATGTGCAGTGGTCAACCTGGAGCTGACCATTTCAAAAAGCAAAAGGCCACTGTATGTCCCAGTGTCAAAGTGAGCTCTAGCCCTGCAGAAGAGAGCACTGCTTTCTGACCCAGCAGGGCTGCATGGTGTGCTCAAATGCCTCTTTGGTCACCACGGTCCAACTCCATGCTCTGATGCATGCCATCCCTACACCTATGTCCCACATGGCTTTGAAAGTAGTGTGCTTCAAAGAGCAACACTGGGCAAACTGAAAACACTCATGCTCTGCTTGCCTGTTCTTAAAAAACCTCTAGCAGGTAGAGAAGAGAAACTCGTGCTGCAGGGGAGCACATCATATTCCCATTCCACCACTCAAATAGTTTCCCAAGCATCATTTATGAAGAGAGATGGAACATGAATGTAACTGTACTCTGAGATGGCCTTCACATCCCTTTGGAAGTTCCCCTATGCCTTTCCTCCTCTCTAAGTGATCAACCTTCTTACTTTGGCCCCTCAGCATGATGACAGAGGCTGGGTGGGAGAAGGGGTGAGCATGAGGGGGTTATATCGGATAATCTGTTCCTAGCCCTGCAGGAAGAACAGCTAGCTGCCTCCCATTCCTACCACATCTCAATGCCTCCTCAAAGAACACCCTTCACCCATAAGTTATTTGACTTCAGAGACAAGTTCCATATCCCTCACTTTTAGCCCTCCTTTGACCCCTCCTCGGTCAGTGCTTGGAAGAAATTCCACTCCACCCAGTCTGTTAGCCTACCCCGATGTTTATAGCAAGCATGCATGTTCTAGAGGCAGGGCATGAAAGGGTGGTGTCTTCATCCTGCATGGGATAAAAGGGAGGGATAGACCTAAGGGCCTTCCCAAACAACAGTTAGTCCTGAGGAAACATGCTGTGAAAGGCAAAAATACTCTATTGTTTTCAAGTGCAAACAAATTTTATTTGCCTCACACAGAGAGGCTGCTGGCAAGGAGTAAGCTCTGAAAGCTAGTCAGCCCATGCTTCATAGCCTTTCTGGGACTGTCTTCCCCACTGGGACACTAAAAGAAGAGAAAATATGTATGCAAAAGCCAGGTTTTCTGACTAATCTCAGCCCACATTGCAATATTCACAACTAGGAAATGTTTTCAGATAGGCCACCCTTGTTTATTGGGGCCATTTGGATACCCTTGGAGTTCACTCAGATTAAATACATGTGGAGGTCCTTCTAAGGCCATGGCATAGTTGGGTTACTTTGGGAAAAGTAAACATAACACAAACAGGCTATATTCTGGCCTGGCCCATAAAAACACCTGAAAGACAGCAAGGCCCCCATCCATTTAAGGACCACACATCCTTAGAAACAGAGTAAACAAAGGCAAGTGCCAATAGCCCTTCCCACCATGCAGTTCTGAGGCACAAACCCAGACAATAGGCTGTCTGTCCATGCACTCATTAAAAAGCATCTGTTAAGACAGGCTATAAAAACACAGACAGTGCACTCTGCTCCTGGAGATGAAAGCATGCAAAACCAAAAAGTCCAGGAAGACAAGAACTTTATATCCCACAGTGGTATTCTAGCACCCTTCCTTTGACCTCCATACCCATGAACCCCTTTGCTCCTTAGGGCTACTGGTTCATCTGCTTCAAAGAAGGGGCACAGACTGCCAGCACTCAGGAAGATGCAGCCTCTCCCACTGGTGCCTGCAGCACTACAGGCATTCCCACCACTTGCCAGCTGCAAAGGGGACATGCTGGGAATCTCTGATAGGATGTAGCAAAGCTATGGTGCTCTGCCCTCAAAATAACTCTCTGAACACCCCCATCCTTCCTCCCTAGATACCGAGGGGTCACAGTCTTCCCACTTAACCCGGCCTTACAAGTGGCCTGGAGAAAGTGATTGTAGACACATGTAACACCTATAAGAGCTCTGGAGGAAACATGTGAAGTGCTTAGTGTGAAAGAAAGTGAACAAGGCAAAGTCTGAGGGGCTCCTGCCCTTGCTCTGTTCATTCCACTGAAATGGGAATAGCTAGAAAGGATAGTATGGAAATATGTTTTTGAGGCACAGTATAAAGACAGCTTGCCCATCTCCTCATATTGTGTGACCTAGAAAGGAAAGAGAAGCAAATCCTTTCTTTGGCTGTTGCAATTATACAGCTTGAAGCAGTCAGGCTGTCTACCTTCCTGCAGGAGATGTGACATCTCCCAGTGCCAGAAAGCTGCATTCCTCTACTTTGAAGAGCAGATTTATGATCCATGAGCTGCAAAATCTAAAGGGAGCTATAAAGGTTTTCTCAAGTAATTATAATAAAAAAAGAAACAGCTGCTGCAGCCTCAATTATGGAGGCTTTGGATCTGTTTTTAGTATTTTCACACAAAAAAAAAGCATCAGCTGAACTGAAAAAGATGACATGGGCCAGATATTACTCTGCATTATAGAAGATTCCTGTCGCTACCCAGTGTCAAGATGTCTTGGCCTTCTGCAGACCCATCCTCGGATCAGGGAGGAGTCCTCTTGCTCCTTTCTCACCACACCCTCAAAGAGCCAGTGTGGCAAAGGCAGGCGAGAGCTGCTGCCAGCCACTTAAAAGCAGCCAGCCTCGCTCAGATCTTGCCTCTGGTGGCCCAAACCAAGGAAGACCCCCAAAACACCCATTTTACCTTTTTTCCTTAAGTGCTCCATTTTGTAAAAGTCACATTAATGGGTCTCTTTGAGTTCAGCCTAAAGGAAGAAAAAAATCTCCATTGATTTTAAGAGAAGACAATCCGACAGTTGTCAACACTGCATATAGTTTTTCCTCACACAAATAATGGAATTGCAGATTTAATTTTTTCCTTCCAAAACAGTGTAGAAAATTCATCAGGCAGTCACAAAATCCTCTCTCAGGCTGTTTTCCTTGTAAGGGCGAAAGTTTCTTAAAAAATAGAGACTGAAATGTAACAACTGGAAACATTCTGGCTGAAGCTAGCATCTTGTTATTAGCGTATATGTTCGGTTTGAGAGCCTCCCAAAGCTCTTTTCTTTAGTGTTCAGCCTACCTTTTAAATTAATGACATGACAGACTTCGAGCTTGACCTTTTCTTAATAACCAGGCAAGAGCTCTATTATCTTGATTTTCCTAACAAAAAGATGCCTGTAAAGGAGTTTTTCCTGCCTCACCATATGCACAATGTACAAAGTAAGCATTGCTCTTGGCCCTGCTCCACCATCCCGTGGGGTCAAGCTCCTCTTTGGTCCCTGAAGATTTATCTCCCCCTTCTCCACAGAACCTGCATGGAGAGAATGGACAGTGAGAAAGGATAGGTCCTTCCAATCACTTGGCTCCCTCCTGTTCCTTCCTCAAAGCACATAAAATACAAAATATGTCAATAGCATCACCATCCACCCTGACTGCCCACAGCCAGAAAGGAGAACTGCAGTAACTCAATCACTTAGACCCTGTCAGGTAGGCACCACTGTATTTTTAGCCAGAATTCTGCACACAAAACCACATGTGCTTTTTCCAAACAGCACATATGCAGTCCCTATACATGTTGTTTGCCCGAATCTTTCATGTCAGGAACACCATTCTTCATAGCTGTGCAGGAAAATTGTACAGAAATATTCATAAATCTCAAATAGTAAACTACACATTTAAATTGTGCCTAAACAAACTTTCCTTCTTTTTTTTTTTTTTTTTTTTTTTTTGCTATACTGTAGTTCCACTACAGATTCCTAGTCAGGAGCCCAATCAAAAGAAGAAAAAGAACTATATATTTCTACTTTTTGATTTCCCAACTTGTTAGTTGTTTTCTTTTTATTAATTTAGACAATTTTGACCTGAAAACTTCTCCAAGAAGCGTGCTATCACAAGGCTACCTCCATTGCAGCTGTTTTTAGGTAGTCATTTGGTCAGAGATGGGGGAAAGTAATAAGTCTTTAAGTATTTATTCACAGCTGCTACCAGGATCCTGTCTCTGTCATTTAAAATAAAAGGAAGCAGCCACTAATTAAATCTGCCTTTCCTGAAGGAAGAAGACTAGGCTTTCATGACAACTGCTTGCAGTCTTCATAAGAAATAAGAAAGCCTAAACAATAATGTACCATGTGGGTGTGCATCCATAAGAACTGGTAAGTCCGTAGTACAGTGAGAATAAAGTGTGTGTGGTCCCTGGGCAAGCCTTCTCACATGGAGGTGTGTCTGAGAAAGATTTGAATGATGAAGAGCAATACCCCAAAATTTGTATGGCTAAGGAAGAAAACATAGATGTAGCTGCCTTGTAGAGATTTTCCAGCCTCAGGGGGATCTGGAATTGTTTTTTGAGCATTTTTGCAGAGCCTAATGTTGCACACAGGTATGACAAAACCTCCTTGTTGCCTGCTCCCTCCCTGGAAGTGGGAAGTTGTCTCCTGTCCCCATGGTGGAGCGTTTGCTGGGCTGGTTTCCTGCTGGTAGGTTTATGAATGCAGCATGTTGGCTGGGGTGAGTGTCTGTCTGCAACTGTGGCTTGAGGTTGTCCTTCGTGTGTGTCCCCTGCAGCTGTTAAACGGATGGCTTTAACACCACGCCAAACAAAGGGGAGGAGAGGCCTCCAAAGTGTTGGCTGTGCAATCCCACTATGACAGAAATGAGGCTCTCTGGTTTTTCCTGCCTAACCAACACCTCAAGAGGGAATGGATCCTGTCTTTGCAGTTGTCCTGTGCATAAGGAAAACCTGCATCTCTGTTAAACCCTATGAGCAATACACCCTTCCTTGGTCCACTGAGACAAATGAAATTGCTCTTCTGCCTTTTGATACACTTTACTTCATTGCTGTGGATGTCTCTCAGGGGGGCAGTGCTAAAGAATGTCCTGATTCCCCTGGTTTTGGTGACTGTGCCTCACCTCTCAGGAGAGCCCTGCATAGGATCAAGCTAATACAAGAATACAAGGAAAAGCATAATAGAGACTCTCACATATTCAGGCAACATTACCTGCTCATAATCTCTTCTCTTCCCTCCAGGTATTCTTTTCATCCTTGCACGCACTTCTGCTGTGAGTTTCTTTCTGCTGAAATAGATCCTCTCAAATTTTGGAAGCTTAAGGGATAAATTTGCTGATATTTGTGTAAGTTGTGAGGCTTAAACTGTTGCTGTGTTTGCTCTATGCTGCCAAGCCACTGCATTCCCCACCCAGCAGCCAAAAGAGCTCCAACCCTGCATCCCAGCGAAGATTACCGCCCTCTTCATTCCTCTGGCAGTACAATATTGTTTGGTATGTAGCCATGAAGGGGATCCTGAGCCTTGAGAGTGTGAGAGAGACTAAACTATTCCCTTCACGCTTAACCTCAGCTGTGTTATCTAATTACCATTGCACTCACATAATGCACTTTGTTAGACTGGGGCTGAATAGAGGCAACTAAGATCAAAATTTGGTTCTTATTAAATTTCTGCAGTAAAGAGAGACAGTTTGTGATCCCAGAGGGTTGAGAAGGCATGATCATGGAAACAAAAGAGTAGAGCTGGGTCATAAAACAGTCCAAAAAACTTCTGTAGTTTTTCTTGAGTAGTTCAAGGACAGGAGGATGATGTGCATAAGGAAAAATGGGTAGAGACCTAGAAAAATGAGGAGATAATTCAGTCCAACCTGCATCTCAGACTTTTTGTCCTGGGAACCATCTTCATTGCAAATGTATCTGGTATAAAATTCTATATTTTTGATTGAAATATTTGCACAAGTTACTATAACAAAATCCATCTCCATGTAACTCTGCAAATGAGTGCTCCATTTAGACTAATTTTTGTTTGTTAGTGCTTTAACTTCATCACTTCTGTCCTGTTCTCATTAACGAATGATAGGAATTTGATTGTAGTCTATTTTTGCAGTATCTCTTAAAAAAAGTCAACAATCATGTTCACTCCTGCTTCACCCATCCAAATGAACCTTCATTAAAAGGCAATTAAAGTTGCTCAAACAATGTGCCACCACAACAATAACTGAAAGGAGGGACCTTTCCAGGTCACCCTGTCTGCATTGGTGTTGGCTGGTTTTCTCTGGAGTACCTCATCTGCATCTGCTCTCAGACCTCGGAGGCTTTCTTCAAGACCTTTTGGACTTCAGGAAATGTCATTGTAATGACAAACTGGTGAAGTTTTGGATAGGAACAGTTACTGCTAAAGTCTGTCATACTGGCACCAGAGGGCTGCCATTACTAGTGGACCTGAGCAGCTGTGTTGGTTAGTGCCACTAAAATCCCATGGGATTAAGAGGAATAGAGGCACAGCTTCTCGTACAACGTATTTGTGTAGATCAGTGTAGCACTCTGGCCACTTCAGGCTGAAAGAGAAATGGGCCTGCTGCTTTCACTAGGTGGCCAAATTCTTCCTTTGGCAAAAGTTTATTAGAACATTTGTACATTTAAGAATTTACCTTGTCTTTGGCTGTTTAGCAAATTCTGTGGTGGACACTAGAAATCCACAAAAAAAGATTTTTACAGGAAAAACACCATGTAATTATTAGTCAGGGCTTCTTATTTTATATATTTAAGAGATTTATTACTTCTTCTGGGAACATTTGGTGCCTACAGAAAGTTTTATTTCTCAAATTATCCACTCCAGGCTAATTTATCTGGGTAATTAATACTGGGGGCTATAGAGCCCCACAGGGAGCCTATGCTTTTGCTGTTGGGCACAGGAATAATGATGTCTTACCTTCAACTTTGGACTAAGGTTCCTAAAGAAGGACTTCCCACAGAACAGAAGTACTAAAGTCCTGCCCTGGAGCTGCTGCTAAAGATGGCCAAGTTTAAGACATAATCCTGTCTCTCAGTTCCAATTGCTTTACAGGTCTGCATCCCAGTCTCAGACTTGCTTTTGTGGATGTGGTTCTCTGAGATCCCAAGGACAATGCTCAGGCAACTGAAATTCCACCTAAACCCATATTTTCTTATGGCAGTCCTAAGCTCTCAGAGGCCTCTTGGCAAGAAACTGAGAGCTCAGGTCAAGGCTAGAATTGAGGTCGTCTGCATAAGGCTCTGATGGCTCCCTCTAAGAGGCTCTTATTACCTTAAGAGAAGGGGGGGAAGCCTAGAAGGTAGGCACTACATCACCCTTGTCAGTATGTTACCTCCTTTCTTGCCAGATGTCTAATAAAATAGTCCGTGGAACGATATTCTTATAGATCAGTTTTTAAATTAAATGAAAATCTCATGTTCTAAAGAAGAAAAATGCTGATCTATTAGCTAGTACTGCAGAAAATAAGAACCGCACAGTGTTATAGCTAGGGCATATATATGACAGTCTGTGTCAGAAGAATTCTGGATTCAGCAAAAAATACCCAAAAATAGATATTGCTGGAAACACTTAGTGTTTCCAAAGAGAAATACTTTAATAATTATCTACTGTATCTAAATCCTGTCAGTCAGAGAAGAAGGATAATTTTCAAGATAGGGTAAAAATACTGATCTGCAGGAGCTGTTTCTGATTCTGTCTTGTCTCCAGGGAAGCACAGGTAATGCACTATTATAGATACTCTTACATGCTGAAATTTCAGTGTTAGATTATTGTTACAAGCAGTATATTTTCATTTACCTAAATGCAGATTATTCGCCTTTCCCTTTGAAAATTGAGTTCAGACTTTGTTTCTTCCATTTGCAATTCCTTGTTGCATGCTTCGCTGTGTTCTTTTTTAGCTGGTACTTTATTGCCAAGCCTAAAAGACCAAAAATTATCAACCACAAGATAAAATTGTGCTAGTATTGATCAGATCACTCGTGTATTTAAAACAGACCAAATGTGCTATAAGGGACATCTCTGCCACTCAGATAATCAGAAGCTTCTGTAAACAAAATTCTTTTTGCTATAACTATCAAAACATTAATTCAGGAAAGCTGGAACTGAATAAGTGGAGTTAACCTGTATTTGCCCTCCTCTTTACACATACATGTATTTACAGAAAGTTTCTGTCTCTTCTGGTTGTGAAGATAACCTTTCAAGTATAAACTGAGAGGAATGCTGGCTTGAGTCTGGAGCCAAACACATGGAAACAATAACACTAGACATAAGCTGCCTTCATTCATCTCAGTGGGACACTAGCAATGAAGTCTCCTTATGACAATGTAAAAGCCAGACCTGTTAACTATTTCACTGCTGCATTTTGGTAACAGAGAGTTTCATGCAGCTGATCTATCCATCACAGCCTGACTGTAATATCCTTTGAAAGAATATGTCATGTAATATGATTATGCTTTTGAAATTTGTCTTGACCAAACTGTACTTTGACTGTTTTAATAGCTGATGTTCTGCATATCTGGTTCTGCTCTGTCCTAAATGAGAAATAAAATCCTTTCTTGAATAAATTTTCTTTTTCAAGGAACTTATTTCCAAGGTTTTCTTTCTGTTTTCTTTTTTCCTTCTCCCTCACCCAAAGGGTAGTTGTGACTGAGCAATACAAAGACTAAACTTAAACCATCTTAAAGGCATATGGACAGATCATCTGTCCAAATGTCTGTCTGACCCCTGTTTTTTGGCAAAAAGCAGTGTATCAGTTCCTACAGAGAGTGAACACGGTGTGCTCATTCTGTCAGCAAGCAGGCTTGGTCAAAGGAAGATTTTTCTGGCTACTTACAGGATTCGCTAACAGGATCTGCCGGATCTGGTATCAGTCTGCCTTAAACCTCAGCTGACTAGGGTCTTTGGCTGTAGTTACCGAGCTGGGAAAAGTGAAGTGTGACAAACCTCAAGGCTGAGCAGGAAGCTCCTATGTCAGAAGAGAAATGTAGGTCAATGTGCTTTGCAAAAGAAAACTTCTGTTTTCAATTAAGTGCATCATAAGAAGAAGCAACTGTCAATTGTCCTATCTCTGCTGCTCCCAAGCAGGCATCAGCTCTTTCCCTCTGTCTGCCACAACTGGAAGAGAGAGTGCTGGTAGGAGTCAGGAGTGCTAGTTCTTCTTATCACCTTGCTCCAGTTTGTATTGAGACTGACAGGAAACAAATATATTTACTAATATTATCATTTAATATTATTTACTCTCTGTTGCTATCTCTGTCCTCCTTCCTCTGTCCCTTGCAATGGAAACAAAGCTAAAAGACAATCTGATAGCATCACTCCAAGGACTGGGCTGGGTAATAACATCAGAGTGATACAAGAACTTGGCGCAATAAAAGAACTTAAGAGTAGTTATTGTTACAGCAGGTTAATAAAAAAAAAAAAGCACCCTGGATTTCCAGACTATGCTGACTCCTCATTGGTGAAGAATCAATCCTGTATGGTGTCTTGCAGTTTCTTCCAAAGAAATTCTTGGTAATCTTTTGCTTCTTTCTTAACTATTTATTCCGGTTGCATAAAATGTTCCATCCAACTCAGTCCCACTGGAAAATGAGGAGAGGTTTGGGGTTGTTTTTTTTTTTTTTTATTTCAGTGGATTTGTGGTCGAGCTTATAACAGAGATAAAAAAGACTATGTGAAGGTTGTCTGAACAAAAGCACTGACTTTTATTAAACCCCATGAAGCTGAACAAGTTTTAGAAATAGTAAGAAACTTTTGAAATTACTTAGTCTTATCAGAGACATCTGGTACACTGGGTTATGTTTCCAAAATCTGTGAGTTCTTTAGAAATTTTTCTTCAGGAGAACTGCATTTTTTCCTCATCAAACTGTTTAACATAATTCCTAAATGATTACACATAAATATTGTGGCATTCTCTTTCTCCAGCTGCAAGCTGCTGTATTTCAGAAAGTGTTTAGGTCTGTAGCAAGCATTTATAGAAGAAGTTTACTTTCTTAGAAGTATCACTTATCTAATTGTTTTTTCAAGCATGAAACATAATTGTGATCATTGTTTAGTTCTGGGTTTGTGTTTTTGTGAAGACTGCTGTTGGTGGCCCTAAAGGAGGTTCTTTGGGGTGGGAGATTTAGAAGACTTCCCCTTCCTGCTTCTTTTGGCTTTTTGTCTTGATACATTGCCCTCTGAAGACATACTCCTGAATCCAGTTTAGCATGCTTCTTTAGACACATTAAAAAGTGAATGTCTGGATGACTGGGGAAGACTAGGAAGGTTGGAATGGGGCGTGATGCCTTCCTACACTCAGGCTAGTAAAATCCTAACCCTCCAGCAAGCCACTCAGAGCCCTGACCTACGTGAGGGCTCTTCAGTACCTTATGTGAAATATGTAGGATGTGCTTAGGGGAAATGTGTTTCTCCGAGAAACACGCTCTCCTTCTCACTCCCTCACTCAAGGCAGACAGGCAGCTCCATGGGATGTGGAGCTGAAAGGTTTTACTTCCAGCTGTGATTTCTATTTGGGAACTTGATGGTTGGGTCATCCTGTTCTAGGGCTGCCTAGGGGGGCTGGTTGCTCACATGCAAACCTACAGAGAGGAGCAGCAGCTTTAGGCAATAAGCAGAAGCACCTCAAGGTAACTGGTGCTGAGTGCAGCCTGTTGGAAGCAAAACACTGGTACACTGATGCACAATATGGACTTACATCTTTTGTTTTCTTTCAAGTACCTCCTAGATGGAGAACAGAAACTGTAATTTCACAAACATTAAAACCGTATTGTTTATTCAAACAAATAGCAATAAAATAGCAAATAGCAATCCTAGTGGTACAGACTTGTTAGCTTCACACCATGTATAAGCACAGTTTCTTACATTTGTAAGTAATATTGACTCCCCTGAGCTGCAGTTCCACTACTGTAATTACTGCTATATACCCGGATAAAAGGCCAGTGCTGACACCATTGAGGAGGTTCAGATCTGTTAAGCTGTCAATCAGTAAGAGATTTTCTCATCAATCTTGGGTGCTGCTGAAAAGAGAGCAATCAACAGGCTTATTCCATTTCAATTTTCTTTTGCCTGTTTTGTACTTTCTCTCTCAGATCTTTTATTGGGCTTATAGGAAATTAAACTATAAAGTTGTCCATCTAAAAGTCTTATTAGAACAATGCAGTCCTGGCTGAAATAACCAGTTTCAATTTGATTGTGTTGGGAGAGCAACATATGTGTACACAGACACATGCATGTGTATGGATGACTAAAATCTCATTCATAATACTGGTTTTACTATTGCTGTGATGGGAATAACAAAGAACTCCAACATCCCTTTAGACCATTAAACAAGGCAAATGCAACAATGTGATGTTTTCCTTCAGTGTCTCCACCCTTGCCTGCAAGTGTGATTTGTCCTCAGCATTGAACCACCACTTTCTGTCTGGGTGGAAGAAATTTAAAGCTCTGGAAGTTTCAGGGTTGTTTTCTTTCAGGAGGATGAGCATCTGAATGAAGTACCTTACCTTCCCACATAATTATGTTTGGCTAAATTAATTTCTTCTTCCTCTCTCCATCTTAGTTGCTTGGGTTTTCATCCCTTCTCCAGACTGATGTGCATATTTTTACCCTCAAACCCAAGCTCCTGTGGTGGAACAAACATCACTCTTTTGTTTCTATGTACATTAATTTGTGATTCTCTTGGGCATGTTTTCATGCTCATAATTTTGGCCTCTCTCACTATGGCACATTCAACTTATGCATTGAAAAGAACCAGTATTACCTCAGACTAAAAGAACAGGGGTTTACAAGTCCACCAGGCCACTGGATGCTCCCTTAGCAAAACTGAATGAAGCAAGATTGTATTTCATAGGGTTAATGCTTTCTAGCTCGAGGCCTGGTCAACACAGTATAGGAGGAGTCATTCATTCCAACACCTCTGGGCAGACAAGAGGATTTTGTTAACTGAACCACTTTGGAAAAGGACATAGTGGCTGTGCTTCTGTGTATTTCTTCACTACAGTATCCGTGCCCTGGTGCTGCCCACCAGGTGAACCAGATTTACTCACATCAAAACTGGCCAACAGCACAGAGCAGTTCCTGGGGCTGCTGTGCATGGTGTGGTGATGCACAAGCAGCAGCTTTGGGCAAATGCAGAGTGTACTCTGATCCAGGGCAGGGTCCTGGGACAGCCTTGGGAACACTGGGGTCTTATCGTGAGAATGCTGTGAGCTCACGAGTCTGGTGGCAATGCTTGAGAGGTTTTTTTTCTCCTGTAGGTATGGCACTAGAGGAAATTGGGAGAACACAAAAGTTATAAAGAGGCAGGTTGTTTGCTTTCAACACATTTATGGTTTGCTTCTCCAAGCTGCTCTGCTAAACTGAACCAGAAGTTACCAGTGTGGTCAAACCACCTCAAAACACTCCTGTAAAAGTCAAAAACTCCATTGCACGCTTTAAAAACTAACCTCCCTGTCTCTGTACTCAGGTTATGGCATCTCTGCAGCTCAGGGAGAGAGCAGGAGCAGGACTGAGCACAGTGTGCTCTGAGACAACCTGGCTGCCTGGTTGACAGTCCTAAAGCTGCCTACAGCTGGACTGCCTGTGAGTGTCTGAGAGCACCTGGAGGCACCTGGCAGGGTGCAAGGGGGTTTTGACACATGGAGTCCCACCAGTCCCCACCAGGGGAAGGCTTCAGCTGCTCATGGAACCATCCTTACCCAGGTAGAATCCTTGGGGTGAAAGAAAAACTTACTTACTCTGGTTTATTTTATTTTGCTGGTTTTAGCGAGGGAGCACTTTGGAAAGCTGACACTTTTAATCACCCCGAGCTCTCTCTGTGAGCTCCTGGCACTCTGCTGGGGACAAACCAGCAAATGCATGTTGTTTTGCAGGAGGGATTGTTGCCCACCAGGGCGTGCTGGGAGACACCTGAGGGAAAAGTGTGGCACCAGGAACTTCTGCAGACATCATTGTCACAGGTAATATTCCCTTCCTCATGAAATAAAAAGCAGACATGTAAAAATGGGGTGAAATGTATGTAACTGCAGTCTTTCATAGCAAACAGGCACTTCCAAGCCTCTTGTGCGAACGATGATTCTTGAACAAGTGAGTGTCTTCAATTTATAGGGCAGGCTCTGGCTGTGTGGGTATAGATGGGATTAAGGAAAAAGCACTGGCACTTCAGAGGTTGGTCAGCTGCAATACACAGTTCCTGGGGCTCAAAAGTAGGTGGGCTTTAATCCAGAAGCTTATATCTATCTCTCTGTGAAAAAGAGAATTAGGACTCTTTAATGGAGGAAACTTTAGTCTGCCTCACACTTCTTCATTTTCAGCTAAATCAGAGGCACACACAGTTTGAAATGCCAAAGTAAGTAAAACTTCATGGTTACTGCTATCTTTAAAATTCTTTTCCCATATCTTTACAGAGATAGGGAACATTTCCTGTCACCTACATGTAGACAGCTTTTATGCAGGGGAAAAAAGTTAAAGCAGTAAAAATAAATCCTCTGTTGGTATCTGCATACAACAGAGTTTGTGACTAGAGTTTAAACATTTTTTTTTCTGTTTACATAAGTAAAAGGAGAGCTGTGACAAGCTCCTTAAAGTGTGAATGTTGTACACTCCTGGGATGCTGTAAAGACCTATTGAAGTTGTAAGCTTTTCTCCAAGCTCAGTATTATTCCATAAAGACTAAGGATGACATTCTTGTCCCTGAGGGTAGAAACTGTGATAATCTATTATATTTTATGCTTTTGAAAACAAAATAGTGAATCAATTCTGTTACATCTTTGGGTCAGTTTGAAAGCTGGTCAATGGTAATGGTTGTTACCTTGCAGTTATGTGCCCTAGCACATTATAACATCAAATAATAGGCACTGGACTTCAAAGCTGTTTTTCTAGATTTTAATCTGTGTAAGAAGTGGATTTAGTTTCTTAAATTTAATATCGATAAATCAGTAGCTCCCCATCCAGTGTCATACATACAAGCCCTTGGTTTAGTGCTTAAAGATCTGTATACATAATTTGATAACTGCCTTTATGAGGTGTGAAAGCCTACTTTTGACTTCAACACATGTAGATGCTAAATGTTCAGCCTTGTCAATGCACATGTCTCACCATTGCAGTCCCTGTTTAGCAGATGAGACAGTCACAGTCCATGTGGCCATATGCACAGGGGAACTTCAAGAGCTCAGTGAGAGCCTGGTGGCTTCTGAACTCACAAGCACAACTTGGATTTCAGCCTTATGCCAAAAAATACCCTACTTAGTACTCTGAGATTTGTACACCAGCATCAAAGAGAGGAAATAAATATATTCCAGCTCTAATGAGAGAGCTGACATCACCATGCCCAATTTAAAGGTTAGAAACATCAAAATATTGGCATGATGCGCAAAAGATGACACTTATTGCTCACTCCTTTTTGTGAGAATAATTTTACTCTGAGCATCCCTAGAAACTGGAAGCCAGATAGGGCTATGGCTTTTCCAAGGTATGGGGTTTTGGTTATAATTAAGCTACTCAGCAGCACTGAATGCTGGGCAATTCTGCCTCAGCAGAAATGGGGTAGCTAGGATTTTTTTTTTCTGGAATAAATTTAGGAATTGAGACTTAAACTAACTATTTTTACACAAAGAAGCAGAATGGTAATTTTTGCAAATGTTCACCTCAACTTCCCATCTAACAGAAATACGTGCAGCAGTTTAATGCCCATGGGTTCAGAAGTGTTTCCTGCTCAGGCTCAAAAATGAGGCTACTCATGTCTAAGCAATTAGCTGTATTCCTGCAGAACGCACTGTCAGGTGTTCATTCACTGTGCCAGACTCTGTCCTGAGGGAAGGAGACAAAGCATAACGGGAGGGAATAGAAAAGACCATGCTGCCAAACTTTTCATCTTTTTTAATATGCTGGGTTTCAGGGCATTTACCAATCATAGGTGCCTGAATTGATAGACCTGCAACCCTACACATTCAGGGGTTAAATCCTCAGAACAGATTGCTAAAGCATGTTTTTCATTTGACCTTAACTATCCACGAAGGTCAGTGTAATCATAGTTATTTACACATGTCCTGGCATCTGCTCAAATCCATCTTTTTTAGCTACTTCCTAGAAGAAGTTAAAGTGTTTTCATTTCTTGGTAGAGTGATGTTGTGTTAGTACATTTAGTAAGAATGGATGTTCAGGTGGCTGCCAGTACTGTTTTGCATACTTATATTACTGAACCATCCCTCACTGTAAGTACCATTTACCCTCCCATCCCAAAAGTGTAGGCTATTTCCAGAAGTACTGCTCTGCTATTACACGGCTATGAAAAACATGATAATGAACTGAATACTTCTGCAGTTACTGTTTTCCAGTCTCTAAGAGGAGGATGAGATTTACATTTGACCTCTTCCCCTTTCTTTGGCTAGAAAAACGGAATGATTTATTTCAGCGTTATAAACCCCAAAGTCCCATTGCACTAAGAAATATTAAACTCATCCAATAAATTCTCATTAGGATAAATGAACACACTTTAAGCAGATCTTGGAAGACTATTCAGAATTCTCCCAGAGAGCTAACTTCAAAGCAGTTTTGCCCTTCCACTGATATTCATATTTCATTTTTCTTCAAGGTAGTTAATTTCAAGTGTAACTGTGAAATTATGTACCTATCCATAAAAACACATCCTCCTTCAAGGAAAGATCCTATATTGGAACAGATTTTCAGCTCTCAAATCACAATATTCCACGACATCTAGAAATCACGTCTTATTTATGCGTATGTCTGCCTTCCATTTGAGAGGCAGGCCAGGTTGAGGGATAAAGTGTCTGTATGCAGTTAATAGAGACAGCAAGACAGCAACCTGGAAATGAGGTGCAGCTGCACAGATATTCCCTTATAGCCACTACTCACAGACCCACATCCTCCATTAATACTGTGTTATATTTACCCTTGTGTAGATCCTTATATGACAAATGTGTCCAATTCTTGACTGAGAGTACAGAATAAGGAGTGATCCCAGAACTGGAGGGAAATGAGACACAAGTGTACAGTCTCCAGCACCGGAACTAGGTGGTGCAGATTTTCTTTGAGTTTTGTTTTTTGGTCTTTTTAAAACCTTCAAAGCATATTTTTGCTTAACGATAGGAAATTATAAAGGCAATACTTACCACTAATTCAAGTTTACTTCTAGATTCAACATTGACTTAAAGGTAGTTATGTTGTTGGAGAGATTTTTGAAAAAGAAAATTAAATATTTGATTATTCTGCATAGTTTTAGCTTTTGGAAGTGCTCAAAATGGTTTCAGTTGATACTAAGTGACATATTTTGGGAGTAAGATCTGAGAAACTTAATCTTATTCTGACTCTGAATAACCTACTTTACAGCTGGAACCACGATTTAAATTAAAAAAAAAAAAACATTTGAAAATCTGGAAACAGTTGACAAATTTAAGAGCTTAAGCAAGGACCATAATAGTGGATAAGTCAAGCAGGTCATGGTCTCAGCAATGAGAAAGGAGGAGCAGCTTCGCTGTGTACAGAGGACTGAAGGCTGTAACTTGTTGCATGCCTAACCAGTCCACTTGAAAAAGCAAATAAAGGTTTGCTGAGATTGCAGAAAGCCTGAAGAGAAATGGCTCCAAAGTAGGAAGGGACTGCAAAGAATTTTTGATTTTATGAAGAAAAATGAAAGAGAACAGAAAACTTTTCAAAACACAGAACTCTGAGCTCTGTTTTATAGCTGAGAATTATCAACAGAGACAATGGAAAGCTGCATTTGCAACCTGTGGTGTGTTCTGCAAATAAGTATCAGACAGAAATCATCACATAAAAAAAACATGCTTTCATATGTTAAACAGTTTCACAACACTAATACTTTTCCTCTCAAGAACAAACACTCTAACAACAAAAAGAAATAAAATTGTGAAGATGAATGGTTGCCCTAAAAAGTAATGCTCTCATTTTATGGCTACCATTTTATTTCATAAAAGCAAACCTCTGCCTGCTAATACAGATGATTTGGTAGATAATTGTGTAACTTCTCCACTAAATCACTTATTCCAAGCTCAGTAAATGAACATGATCAAGGATGTGTTTGCTGCTTCGGTAATGCATGGAATGCATGACTATCAGAACTTGTATATATATAACTTGATATACTTGTATGTGTAGATATATAGAACTATATCAAGCTATGGAAAAATTTTTGTCTTCCAAAAATGGACAAATCCTCATTTCCCATTGCAAGGCTGTAGAAGGTAATATGCACCATGTGCTAAGTTACCAGGTTATAAAAAAGGGTATTGTGGGCTTTTGGCACAGAACAACAGAGAGCCTCAGGTAGATTGATAAAGCACTGAATGCCAAAAGTTTAGAAAATCACAACCTCCAGCCAGTGGAGAAAAAAAAAAAAAATTAAGCAGGAAAGGGATGTTTTTCAGGATTGTGCAAGGACCTTAGGATTTGCTAGCGTAAATTGATTTTGAAGAGGGAGAAACACATTTTCCAAATAGAGGAGAAAGTTATGAGTAGGACTTAGGCATTTTCAAAGCCTTGAGTTATTTGGAAAACCCCTGGAATGAGAAGGGAACCCACGAGTAATGGAAAGAATTATGTTGTCCATAGATATGGTGATTTCCATGCAAAGCACTAGCATAAAACCTTACATGGACCATTCTTTCTTTAAGCCGAGAGTATGTTTTTTTTCTCTAGGCTGAGGAGTATTTCTTCAGCATTTACCTAGATCAAGCTTGTGTGTAAAACAGACCAAAGATGAGCTTGGGCTGTTCTTCACAACCACCACACTTTTGTACCCTTACAGCCTTGGTTCAGTACAAGAAAAAGTTGTCTGTACACACAAGCTGCTGCAGTCACCCAGTGTTTCTTGGAAAAAACAGTCCCATGAGAGCATCTCAAAAGACATTTACATCCAAATGCTGTCTTTTGTTAAGAAAAATCTTTCACGCTAGAAAAAAATGCAAGTTATTGTACATTCTGCTAAACAAGACCATTGATGACGGATTGATAAGATAATTAAAGCTTTTATCCAGGCTTTTAAAACCCTGGCCTACTGTAGCCTTCAAAGAAACTGTGGGCACAAACAATCACACTGAATTCAAGATCAAGTGGTCTCAGACACCCACACAATTTTCACGTGGAAGAAAAAGTCTTTATAAAATAATCCTGAGCTAATACACAGAGACCAGAACTGACACCTAGAGCGAAATGCATCTGCTGACTGATGGATGGAGCAGTATTAGTGTACAATGCCCAGGGGGAAGGGAACCAAAGACACCCAACCCCCCTTTGAAACATGTATATGGCAGAGTATTCTCTGCCCCTTGACAGTTCTGAACAATGCAGCTTCACTGTCTTCTGTGGAAAGCAACATACTGCTATCAAAGCCAAGACCTGTGTATTTAGGGTAGTAAATAGATATTTAGTGAGAAAACTTATCAATATATATTTTTTTGTTTTCTGAACACTCTATAGCAATAGCAAGGTTTCATTGGGCCTGGTGTCAGTATGGCTCTCCTTATAGACATCAGCTGAGAATTTTCCACAATGACTTCCTTTCAATGCACTTTTACCAAAACTTCCCAAATGAGGTATTTCCTCATTGTCTCTGTTGAACCGTTTAAAAGATTTTTCTCTGTAGTTTCTGTATTACACAGACACTTAATTTTGAATGATTTGTCCATTTTTTTATGGATAGTTACTTAGTAATAGTGTGATCAGTTAATGCAGAACATCCTGTATGTTAAATTAATACATATGCCCTTAGGATGAATTCAACCTGGGCATCAGATTGGTGCAGATAATTTAATTGAATTGTTTCTCTGTCTTGATCCTACATGAGGTTTAGAATTTTTTTTTCTTTCTACTAAGGTGTTTTCTTCAACATGGTCATTCCTGGGATGAGAAAAGGGGATTATTGAATTTATCAACAGAGCTACTACAATGATTTTCAGAAACAGATTTTTTTAAGTGTTTATTTAAGCCTGTTAAGACTTAATTTTCTGTTTGCAAACATGAAGTGAAAGATCCTACCAGCTGTGCAATGGAGAACCAACAGAGATGTACAGCTACAGCACTGCATGGAGACTGTGTTTTTTCAGCTAAGTACAGGTCAGCCATGCCCACATGATTATGCATCAAACAAGTCCTCTCCTTCAGCATAATTTAATTCAGGGAAACATTATCCAATATGATTATGCTGTGCCTAGCTCTAAAGACAGCACTGGAATGCCTCATCCTCACTCTAGGATGAGATGCTGATGTGCCCTAAATTTTTTTCTTGAACTTGAGACTCTTCAAGAATTCCAAGTTTCCAGTCATGTCCCTTCTCAACATCTAGTTTTTTGCTTTTTTAAAGTTCAAAACATAAGTACCTACTTTCAGAAGGTCCAAAGTAAATAAATTGAAAGGAAATTGAATATCTCTTAGTGTCTCCCAAGGGGAGCTTGAGAGATCGTTCCAAAACAAACATGGGTTTTATTCAGGACTCCTTTAAGAATATATACGTGCAGTAGGCTTCCAGTGTAATTGCCTCCCTTGTGTCACAGAAAAGTTAGGAATAGCACTTCAGAATCTGCATTCCTCTGGGCAATCAAAATTTAGGTACAGTCATGCTAAAATTCACAACATTTAGATCCAGTTTACCCATGTAACCCTCAGCTACCCCATGCAGAGCACAATTTCTTGGCTGCTGAGCAGAAAGGAAAAGTATACTTGAAAGAAATATACATAGTTTAAAAGGGAAAGTCTTTATAATGTTTTTGAGTTTGTTTTTTTTTTTGTAGATTTTCATAGGGAATTATTTCTCTAGAGAGTTCCAAAGGATGGATCCAAACCACACAAATAGATTGCCATTCCACTTTAGGTTATTTGGTCTGCTATTTCAATATGAGTTTCCCAGAAGACTTTGAGTCTTGGAGAGAACAGTTCTGTTTGCCTGTACCAGGCCTTTTAAAATCTCCAAAATGCATTCCTACTCATGTTTATAATGTGTTTTCACTACAAGACAGAGACAGTGGACTACAAGTGGGGTTTTTGAGGGGTTTCTTTTGTGTATATGTGAGGATGAGATTAACGAGAACTGATTTATTTCTCAATATGCTGGTTTTGAGTAGCACAAGCACCCTGGTATTAAAGGAAAAGGGCAACATGAATGTTTAAGTTGCTAATATTTTATACCCTGTGCTACACATGCTCTTTCAATATCTGTCATGTGGTGTCTGCAGCTATTTTCACTGGAGCTTTATCTATTTTCTGCTTCAGATCACGAAAAGGACATTCAGTGATGGCATGAAAACTTAAGACCTGGGATGTGAGGGAAAATAAAACGGTAAAAGAATGTCTTCAGTTTGCACTGGCTTGGTACTTGCTAACTGTTGCCTCTAATTTTATTAATAAGAGGAAGAAATAGAGGTCAGTCCCTAAGGGCTCATTCAGAAGTACACAAAGTACCAGCTCATCCCAGAAAGTTCTATAAAGCAACAATTTAAGAAGGGGCTTCACATTGGTAAGTAAATAATTCTGCATAATCTCCATGATGGTTAAATTCAGATTTTATGATGAATCGGGAAAAACTGAGCAGTAAAAGTGGGGATAGAAAAAAAAAAACATAAAAGCAGCTACAAGAAGTCTAAGAAAATAAAAATTTGAAGGATGTGTCCAAGTAATTTTGGCAATCACACACTAAACACCCTGCCCCTTACAGAACTACCAAGCTGAGAAACTCCAGAAGAATTTACAAACAAGCCCTTCATCCACAACAAAACTTCAGACAGAAGTGAAACAATAAATAGGACTACACGTAGTAGCAGGACCACAACAGAGGTTTGTAACAGCTCTTCAGCTCTTCACAGGTAACATGCAGCAGCATTTCCCTGATTTACCACCTGGGGCTGGAGAATAGGCAAAAGGATAAAGAGCTGAAAAAGTGAAAAGATCAAACAAGAGAAATTATTTTGCAAGTAGACCTTTTATTTTTTGATGAAGTAGGTAAGGTTTTACCTTGATAAAGTAGTCACATTTTAATCACAGATTTGACAAGATATCCTTGCTAGAGCAGTAGCCTAGGAAGTCAATGGGAGTTAAACATTAAATGTTCAAGTCTGCTTTATAATGGAAATAATAAATGGTAATGGAGAAAATCCTTTTAAAAATCAGGTGATATTTTCCAGCAGCCTTATTGAGAAGGACTCCTTTACTCCCTGTTTAAACTCTAGTACTGAGAACTCTGGCCACCCTCAGTATGGAATATTTCCATTCAGCTGCTTCCATAACGCTACATAACAATGTAACTTGTACCCTGGAAAGTGACTCTATGTGTAACAAGGAGAAGGAATACCAAAGAAAATCTGACAAGCCTTTCTTTCAGTACTGGTACCACATTAAGTAACCTCTGCCTCTTCCCACCTACCATCCACATTGCAGTGGTGCCAGCCTTCAAGAGAATGAGTGCACAGAACCTGTTTGCTGGGTCCTTCCAAGTCCCAAAACAATTGCTCAAAGCACTTATTATGTCACCTTTGACTGGGTTACTGGCACAGGCTGAGGAAGTGTGGGGGCAAGAAAAAAAGCCGAAATAAAGAAAACAGTGCTTGAGCTGACACTATGGAGATGAAAGATCATCCAGTGCTCTCAGTCTCTGGGACTGGGGTCTTATTCCAGCGGGGTGAGATGGGGATACTCTTAACACATTTTAGCCTTAAGACACACACTTCAAATTCCTTAAACAGGGCAACAGTGATTTTAATGACCATTCAGGAGTGCAGTAAAAAGGCTGCAGGATTTCACCCCATGTTTTCTGAGCTTCTTTTCAAAGAAATCAGAAGCATGTTAGTTAAGTGCTTGGTAATGAGGCTCTCAGCTCTGTTGTTTTGCTGAACAGTTTCTCTAGGGCCTTGCACATCTTTTATATTAGCTGTGTTTAGATTAACAAAGGACTATCTCATGCAGGCAGCCCTTGTTTACAGCATTTCATTGCAAAGGAGCAGAGCTGACTGAGGTCATACCTCCTCTGTTTGTCCTGGAGGGCAATGTCCCCATCACGGTGACAGCCTCCCATATAACTTCCTGCACAGGGAGGAGGGAAGAGGTGGAGCCCCTGAATCCTCTTTTGCTGGCTCCCAGCCCCTCAGAGGCAGCACTTCATGCTTCCCAGAAATGACTTCAGGTTCCAGTTAGGCACAAAAACTGCTCGTGTCCACAAGCTCGAACAGCATGTGGATTACACACAGAACTAAGCTGCTCTCTGCCCCATAAAGAGAAGTGATCCCCCAAAAGAAAGGGAACAGAGGAGTCCACCCTTGCCTGAGTCTGAATCTGAAACTCTGCAAATACCTTTACCCAAAGGCCTTTTTTGCAGAGTTCTGTACTCCTGGTAGCCTGGAAATCCCACGGTTGGGCCTGCACAGGCAGGACCTGCTTGTTCTTAAGCAAGAACAGACAAGATGGCTGTAGGGGAGAAGAAGGCAGCCCTGGTGAAGCCAGGTCTGCAGGATTAAAAGTAGAAGTTCTATTGTTGCACCCCCTGATAAGACCAGCAACAGCAAGATTTCCTTTCTATTTCCTTTCTGTCACGTATAACCCAGCCTTAACTGAATTAACTGTTCCAGTCTTAATGTTAAGAGTTCAATGCCCTGCTGCTGGAATGCATTCAGCCAGCACTAAATGCATTCAGCCAGCATTGTTTCACTTATACACAAGCTCAGCCTACCTGAGACCTAATTTTAAATTAAACCTGAGCTGAACTCTCTCTCCTGGCAAGAAAGCTGAGCAAGGTCGTTTCAAGCCATCGTGTTAGAAGAGACACGCCTTTATTTGCGGTCTGTCTCAACACTTGTCCCTGCAGGAGCAACCCCAACCATTCATCAAGGCTTGTATCACTCTGGGCTTCAAAGAGCCAAACCAGCCATGGCATCATGCCCTGCTGCTCCTTCCTGGCGTGCCCAGGCATGCTCAGCACACACTGACAATGCACCCGGTGGGGACATGCCAAGGCCTGCCTTACAAGTTCTCCTCGCCTGCCTTCAGGAGACAACTTAGCAATCTGAGGAAAGAAAACAAACAACTAACCCCTACCGAAGCGGATTTGTAATGGCACCGGGAATATTCCTAATATTAAAAATAGAAATTTGGAAAGGAATTTTTCACATCGCCGTGTAGAGGAAGCGTGATAGGCACGTATGTAGTAAGTAATCGTTGTTGCTGTCACCTAAAGGCTGAACTCATGCTCTAAAATTTCAGTTCATCAATTTAGAATCTACAAGATGTCAGGCTCTCCATAGTAACTTTCATTTGGAGGTATTGATTTGAAGAAATGCTGTTCATCTGCCTCTCAACATTGAACAGCTCTTTCCGTATAGGGACTCAAAATAACTCATAACTTGAATTTACTTCATGTTTTAAGACTTAAGGCACCATCCATCAGATAACAGGAAATACTACTAAGGTAAACAGAACAGAAAATACTTTTGTCAGACTTTACATATACCAGGGATTGGATTTTTTCTTTCTTCAAGCCCGTTTCCCTCTGATACAACTAACATAGCCTTAGGCAGAGGCATGTAGAATGGTTTCCAAACAAAATAATTTTCAGAGGTTATGTGAGCCTTAGAAATGTCTCTCAAATGCAGTCCAGGCTAAGCAACGCCTACCTGTGAAGAGTAAACAAGAGAAAGTCTAAATTAGGCTGAACAGAGAGCTGGATGACCCCCCTTGGACTGCTTCTGAAAGATGAGCAAGTGCTTTTAAAGGTACCACATACAGGAGACCTTCATTGGGGGCCGCAGAGCAGCACAGCCTTGCTTCTTCTTCATCCCATAAGTCAAGCACAAGTCCTTACCTCTGCAAAACACCAATCTCTGACTGTTTTGTTTGTGCTTTGTGTACACATGCTGTCATGGATGCCTGCTGGCTGTGGATAGAGAGATTGAGCACTTATGTATTATTCCCATGGTGCCAATGGTTTAGACCAACACCTGGTTTGAGGAAAATGTACTGTCTTTACTGGTTTTAATGTCTATCTCTAGCTGGAAGAAGCATGTAAATTTCTGCAGGGCAATTCTAGAAGCATTCTGCTTTTTATTTTAGGAAAAAAAAAGGAAAAAGGGGAGTGCTTAGGTTTTTGATGTACAGGTGCATAACAGGATTTTTTGAACTGGTGACATATGTATCTGCAGTTACAGAAGCACTGGCTATTCATGGATTCCTTCAGTGTTACCACTCACTGAACAGGGAATGAAAACACACTGCCAAAAATAGTGGGAGGAAGGGGGAGGAAGGAGGGAAGGGAAAAAACCCTGCACAGTAAGTAGGGAGGCATGGCCCTTTCACTAAAATAATGAAAAGGTTAACATGAAGACTGTTAGCACAGAAAAGTTCCATTTAAAAATCCATGGTGTTTAGGTATTATTCTTCCAATCTGAGCTGTCAGAAATCTCCCTCATAATTTCATTCTCCACAGAAAGGTACTAAGTAGAAACTTTAGAAATGTGTTGCTATTGTGTTTGAAAACCTTCCCGACCAAATGAAGTCTCAGCCACACAACAGCATGACTTTCTGACTCATAACCCTTCTCACTCTGATCTTCCCTCCACTTCAAGACCAAATGTCGATTTGTCTGTCTTCAAATGCTCACTAGCCTGAAAAAGAAAAGGCTGCTTTTAAAATAATGAGTCAGTTTTTTTCTAGGCATAATACAGCAGCACGATACAATCTGCAATGATATAGATTTTTTTCCTCCGCCAGCTAAGTCTCAGGGGCATTTTATGGAATCAAATATTGCTAAAAGAGCATCACATAAAGAAGGCTTTTAAAATAGACTTAAAAAACAAAGAACAATTCAGCATATGCATTACCCATGTGGAGATGGTTTGGCATATGCAACATGGAATTACTTAAAGTTTGCCCACAGCTTTTTTCTTTTCTTTCCTTTTTTGAGTTTTTTTTTTTTTTTGTTGTTGTTTTTTTTTTTTTTGGTTGGTTGATTGGTTAGGTTTTTTGTTTATTTCTACTTCTGGCAACATAACCGTGGAAAACATTAGGCCTAGACTGTTATTAATACAAGTTTCTAACCTAGGAAGTTGTTCTTTTTTTCTGCCTGCTGGTATCCAGC
This sequence comes from Lanius collurio, assembly GCA_020086605.1. Taxonomy (NCBI): domain Eukaryota; kingdom Metazoa; phylum Chordata; class Aves; order Passeriformes; family Laniidae; genus Lanius; species Lanius collurio. The sequence goes on from JACBWW010000001.1 coordinate 43,732,204, forward strand.
TTAAATAACTTGCCAGGTCATCTGTCTAAAATCAATGGCCATTTAAAATATAAAATATATGGTATTCTCTAAGATAAGTTGGAAAGAACACTTCACTAAATTTACTGTTAAGTGTGGTGTACAACCTTTTTTAAAATAAGCTTATATAATTCCCTGTTGTGTGTATTCTTACAAAGGTGATATGACTAAACAAAATGACACAAGTGAGGCAGAAAAAGAGATAAAGATTTTGAAGGATTCTTTTTTTTTTCTAGCAAAGTAGCAAACCTGTCACTTAGAAGACAAAAATTTCAAATGGCTGCATCCATTCATATTTTCAGTTAGCTAAAGAAACATTTTCAAAAGTGTAAAATTATCTCACTTAAAAATTTACTAAAAGCGAGCTTTTTAAAACAAGACACAGCTCTAGAGGGGGAAGAGACTGCAGCTACTCTCTTGCCATGGGATGGGGAACAAAGAACACATTCGGTGCTGCTGAGGAAACAAGGCTGATATCTGCAGTTCACCAAATCCCCCCCTGCAAATGCATCATTCATGCCAGTGCTTCAACCATACCCAAGAACAGATGTTTACATTTGCATTTACAATTCTATTTGTTGAAGTCAACTTTCAAACATTTGGAGTGAATTATAATATGACCAAATATGGTCTCACATTAGTCTCCATGTTCTAAGTTTTCACCTCACAAATAGATAATTATTACAAATTAATCTTAACCCCCCCCCCCCCCAAACAAAACAAATCAAAAAACATCCCATGGTTGGTAACTATATTGATAACAGGTACTATTTCTGCTGCTGTGTTCTGGATATTATCTATTATCTTACAGGCTGTAGGTTTGTAACATCTATCAACCATAAATAAACCCATTTTCTCATATGGTCCTATTTATAGATTTCTAAATCATGCAGAAAACCTGGCTAAGAGTAGCCACATCAGCCATCTTCAACCACTGGCATATATATGTACAGAAGTAAGCAACTCTAACCTCTGAGCAAACGAAATTCTGAATTTCCTTTTGGATTTTTTTCTCCCCACACACAAATTTGTGCTACCAAAATGCAACTCATTGAAAGAACAGGAAGCTGCAAGCATGTGAAATGTATTTTCTGTGGGGCTTGCAAATACATAAAAGAAAACCATATTATAAATTTAATTTTTTTGGCCACAATTCCAAGTTCATTTTGAAGAAGATTTGCTAAATGGAAAGGACTTGTCTCTGAATCCATTGCTCAGTCATGAAAATTAAAATGCAGCAATTCCTCCTCAATACTGTTAAGATCACAAAAAGCATCTCTGAAGTTTTGGGTGCTCCAAGAGGGCATAGATGATTCACTGAAAGATTAAATAAGCTAATTTTCACAGCAACCATCAAATCCCATGCCCAAACATTCTTCCCCAATCCTCACAGAGGTCAGGTACAGACCATAACCCTTTTACAGCACACAAAGGTTGCAGAGGGAAGTGAAACACCTTTCTTCTTGGAGTGGGTTGGATTTTTTTGGTTGGTTGCATTTGAGGTTTTTTGAGGGGGAACAATGTGTTTGGTTTTGTTTGTTCTGTGTGTGTGTTTTGAGTTTTTTGGTTGGCTTCTTTGTTTTTTTGGGGGTTTTTTGAAAAATTGAGCTGACAAGTAACATAAGACTAGAGGAAGGCAAACAGACAATTTGGCTGGAGCATGGTCCTACAGCATTGGCACCTTACCTATCTCCATCCAAAGGCAACAAAGATGCAATACTTCATCACATGGGTATTACTGAAGAGGTTCTCAGTCTAGCAGAAACATGTCATAGTCCACTGCCAGCCACAATCTAATTCAAACTCCCCTCATTTTGTTCTCTTAAATACTGTATTTCAGTCCACGAATTCTACTCTCATACTTAGTCTTCATCTCCAACAGAACCAGCAATTAATCCACAAATTATTTAAAACTAACAGTATTTTAAATGACAGAGAATTGCCATCTTTTCTTAATTTCAGACAAAAATGTAACAAATATTTGATGCAGGCAATTAAGAGTTCATACTACTGTTTGTAGAACTGAATTGTAAGTCTTCTCTGTAGTCATGTATAAGAACAAGTTAGCATAATATTTAAATCACTGGGCAAATGGACTTTAAAATATTATCATGAAAATAGCGGGAATTACCTGTCAGCTATACTAAACCGCAGTAGAAATTTAAATGTGATTCTTCATTACAAAATCAGACAAACCCTTATGGGAGTCTTATGGATACTTTCCTGGAAGAAAGAATATAGCACAAGCACATGGCTGTTGAAAAAAACCCTTCTATCTCTCCCTACATGTTTAAGAATCTAACCCTTATAAAGTTTACCCAAGCACCCAAATTAAATGTTCAGAAAGATCAAAGGCTAAAAAATTACAAAACCAAAGTGTATACTAAAAAAAATTAAGAAAATTAAACTTTTCTCCTCACACAATATTGAAAAACATCTGAAAGACAACACAGTCATTGGTCACAGCCACCACAGCTTTATGGGAGGAATATCCCGTTTATCAAACCTGATTCCTTTTTATGACAGAGTAACCCATCTGGTTGATCAAGGGAATCCAGATGATGTAATCTTTTTGGATTTCAGTAAAGCTTTTGATACTGTCTCCCAGCATATCCTTCTGGATGAAATATCCAGCACACAGCTGGTTAAATGCATCATGGGATGGGTGAGCAAACTCATAGCTCAGGCACAAAGCTCATAGCTCAGGCACAAAGGCTTATAGGGAATGTGGTGACATCAGACTGGTGACCTGTTACTGACAGGTTTCCCACAGGGCTCCATTCTCAGTCCTGTGCTCTTCAACATCTTCATAAATGACTTGGATGTAGGACTGGAAGGGAAACTAAGCAAGGCCACAGATGATACAAAACTGGGAGGAGCTGTTGACTCCCTTGAGGGCTGGGAGGCCCTGCAGAGACCTTGACAAATTAGAGAACTGGGCAATCACCAGCCATGTCAGGTTCACCAAGGGAAAGTGCTGGATTCTGCACCTTGGATGGGACAATGTGGGATGTATGGACAGAGTGGGGAATGAGAGGCTGGAAAGCAGTGCTGTGGAAAGGGACCTGGGGCTCCTGGTCAGTGGCAGCTTGAACAGGAGTCAGCAGTGCCCTGGCAGCCAGGAGGGCCAACAGTGTCCTGGGGGGCATCAGGCACAGTATCAACATATACCACCACTACAGAGAGAAAATAGGTTTAAAAAGTAGCAAGAAAAATTTGTATTTGGAAAAAAAAAAAAAAAAAAGATGAGTAGCAGTGCAGTTCTGCATACTTTTGTGTTCACTGCTCTGAAATCTTGATTTCAAAGTTTATGTATTTCATTAAATATCAATTGTAGATTGAGAAAGAAAAAGGGGAATGGGGGCACTGAGGTCTGTTCAATTCAGGCACCAGAACTAACTAATGAATCAACAAAGGAGGTAGACAAATCCTTTCGCTGCAAGGGTGAGAAAGTTTTATGTTGCTCAGAGTTGTAAAAAAAAATAGAATGCCTTTTAAGTTAAATCCAAATTTTCACTTGCTGTCTTGCAAGCTTTGCAATATGACCATGTACTGCTTTCATGAACAGCAAATGAATAATTTTTTTAAGTAGATTCTGATGGTGGGGAAGTTTCTCGGACAGTACAAGGCATGTGACTGCAGAGTTTTAAACATTCACATTAAAATGTGAGTTCATATGATCACGTTATTCCAGAATCCCTTCACTCGTTTATTCAGCCTGTTCAAATCTCACTTGTATACCCATACACATTGTTTGCATCTCATGCAGGAACTGCTGAAACACGTGGAGTCAATGAGAGCAACACAGTTCAGCTTGCGTGTTTGCCAGCTGTCCATTTAAACTCACTAGGTACTCATAGATAAGTACAAGTCTGCCAAATTTATATCGTTTTTCATCTTTGTAGTTCAATGATGGACAAAAGACAACCAAGTACAATTTTTTTTTTTTTTTTTTAATAAAGATAAAATTACAAAAAAGGTAAAATCAGCTCAGGAAAGGCAAATTACTTTAATAGATCAGTTAAGACATTTAACATAATAACTCACATCCATTTTTAAATACTATTACATAAAGCATGGTGAAGAAAGGAATTTCTGCCTCATAATTAGAAAACTCACAATACAACTTGCCAAAAAACAGAACAAAGCCATTTGAAAATAAATACAGTCCATGCCAAATAGTACAAAATGAAATCAGCAGTCTCTCTCCATACGAAAACTTTTCTCCTTTTAGGCATTCTTCGACTCTAGTATTATGTTCTGCAAAAGATGAGAGGCTATCTTTTGTTCAAGGGTTGCTGAGCTGTTCTGATTTTGCTCTGTACAAAGGCAAAAACAAACTGGTAAGTTGTTTTACTTTTTTTTATTAACTGGTTTAGAAATGAAATTTTGAATTACTAGTCATGATTCTAAAATATTATGAGGAACTGAAAGTGATCTCCACAGAACTGAAAAGTATTATGCAGTACTGACTTAACTAACACTCTCCAAAAAGATGACATTATTAATTCATTAGTGTTTACCCTTTGGCGTCTGTCTTTTCACCACTGCTGTCCTTGGCTTTATCCTCCTCCTTGACATCTGAAAAAAAATCACAAGATTTTAAATATACCAAAAGACGGAAAAAAAAAGCCTTAAAATACTTAGGAAGGAAAGAGCATGACCAAGTTTATTTCTTTGTATGTATTTCTAGCCAGAAGAAACTCGCTTTTAGAAGAAGTCACTAGGTACATATTAAAATATAATGTTACATGTATCCATCCAAAGAAGCAATCTGGGTGCAATGGCAAGGGATTCAGAATGCCTCAAGGCAGGGTCTCTCTTGACTGGCCATAATGACTGCACGAAGTAATGAGACCTGGAGTTCCCCTGAGCGCGAGATGTATCCAGTTCTTAGGAAAATCAAGAATCCTTGGAACTACACTGTCCCCAGAACCCTATCTGGTTTCTGTTTCAGAGAAAACTAGATGGCTCACCCCACAAAAACAAAGAGGAACAAAAGTTTTGTCCAACTTGTACTTTTTCATCTCTATTTCATTAAGTCATACAAATCCCTGGCTCTAAAACTTCAAGCTTGTGGGGAAGAAACAATAACCTTTGCCTGAAAATATTTTACTTGTCTGAATAGCTGTATCTTGAAACCGATTACTTTAAAACAGATTATTTAAATATGATGTAAATAAATACATCATCTCAACAACTATTTAACTGTTAACAGATAAAACATCTGTCTCCTGGTGGGACTGACATTTGCAGTTCTAAAATATAGGACAAAATCACACCACAGTCCTACCTGCTTTTTTGTCCTCAGTCTCTTTTTTGTCTTCCTCTATCCTGGCTTTCTTGGCTCCTTTCTTATGATCTGCAACATTTCGTCGTCCACCTTCCCCTTCATCTTCAGAATCTGAAAATTCTTCATCACAGGCTATGCGCTTATCAGATGCTCGAACTAGGATTCAGATTTATGATATTAATTAATCAAAAAGCCTAACTACAATAGCCCTAACAAAAAAAACCCTCTCAAATTATCCTGGGGTGATGTGTTGAAGCTGCTTTATTCCTTAACCATCTACTCAACGCCCAAGGACTCTGTGCCTCTAAGATGGACCCGGGTCCGCAGCCACGGACCCGAGGGGCAGTGGAACAGTTCAGCCCAAGGGCTCTGGAGGGAGTGTTCTGGGAGCACCGTGCTGCTTTTTGGTTTCCTTTGTGTTCCAGCTAGCTGGGAAAAGGTTCTGTTGGGTTTTGTTTTCTTGTTCTTTTTTCCCTTTCCTTCCCCTTGCCTCACTACCTCCCTTCCCTCCTCACTGGTCTGGGGAGCCTGGGGGTGGCCCCGGCTGGTCTGAGCCCACGTGTCTGTTCCCTCTCCAGGAATTTGTTGTATTTTGAGGGGTTTTTTTTCCCCTGTTCTACCCTGTTTTGTTCCTGTGTTAATATACAATTTGGGGTTTTTTTCCCACTTTCACTCCTTGTGACGCATTTGTCTCATTGATGGAGGAAAAGGGAGAAACACTCATTCTGGAGTGTTTCCTCCTGAAGTTCTGTCTCAAAAACTGAGACACAAATTAAAAATGAGTAGTAATATATGATGATCATTTAATGCTGATAAACTAAATCAGAGTTAAAAACACTTATCTTTCAAGATTCTCTGGGACTCACATAATAACATCAAAAAAATAGCTTTGCAGAAACACAGGGGGAGAGTGGGAATATTTTAACCATCTATCAAATAAAACATCAAATACTGAAAACTAAATCACAGGGAAAAAAATTTTAGTTTCAACAGTTCAGAAAATGGATAGTGCACTAAAAAGAGGTTAAAGAATTATTCTATCACCATCAAAAAAGACTAAAGGTAGCAGGGAACTCTTGGCTATAAATGAAGAACAACTCAAAGTTCATGGAAGGGTTATGGTTATAAAGTCAAGGGTAATGTCATAAGTATAGAAAAACTCTGTCTCATAACAAAAAAGCAAATAAAAGGCTTTTTTTACCCCCCTTAAACACTGTATCTCACTTTACCTCAAAGGGAAACATAGTTTTTGTCTTTTGTTAGTCACCAAAAAAGTAAAGTGCTGTTCTTTCAGTTAAAATTCATTAAGTCTTCTGAAGTAACTATTATAGATTTGAAACAGCCAGGCTGATCCATAAGATGCAAAACCACATGCTGTTCCAGCACTTCATTAGACCCTTTAAGAGGTTCAAATGTGCACATAGATGCCACCTTAAAACCATCAAAAGTGGCAGACCAGAGGTAAAATTTTTTATTCTGGAAACAAAAGTGCCAGTCTTCCAATACTGCACACTATTACAACTAAGGTTCTGAACACTTCAATACAACTATGGACACGTTCTATCATGAAAAGATATTTCTTACTAGAAATGCGTTTGTCTGGATCTTCTCCATCCTCATCTCCACTGTCTTCATGGACAGCATCTTCAGGAATGGCCTGCATCTGTACACCAGGTGCGTGAGGTAACATGCGCAGGTTCTCAAATAAGCGTTGCCTGCAAGTAACAGACAAGAAAAGTTATTACTACACAGAAGTAGCATTTCCTTGGATTTTTTATGAAGTTCTGAACTCTGCACTCAAAGTTAACCTGGCTTTGCTTTAGAGTCAGTTTCATTTTTCAATTAAAAGAAATAGCATGCCAAGTTCAGGAAGTTTTCCCTCCCTATGAGATCATTAGTATCCATAGTGTACTTGAATATCATTTTCTTTGTACTTTAAAAATACTTATTTCAATCAACTTCAATATTTAATTCCCCACAGAATCAGCACAAGTACTGCTCACTTGGGCTAAACTGGTGTCAGTATTGGTCTGTTTATAATAAGCTAGATTATCAAGTTAGATAGTACGCTATTCTCTGGTTTCTTAGAAAGTCAGACACTTAAAAGCATGAAGACTTCCCAACTGTGTGCACAAATGACAAGAGTAATTTATCTGGAGAAGTTTCCTTATTGGCTATTTCAGTAAGAACAGAGAAAAGTTCTGTCTTATCTAAGTAACCTGATGTGACGGATGATACACTCCAAAGCACCATGTGCAGGAATAGGTAAGGATACTGGGCTGCTTTTGGGACTCAAAACCAGTAAGTGCAAGTAGAAAGGCAGGCTTGGCAAGCATGAAATATTAGCATTTGCAACAATTATCTTAGCATCCTTCTGCACATTTGGAAGGGCTAAAGGGCAACTGGTGCTTTTTTGGAATCCTTAGAGTCTCTGCCTCTGTTTAAATCACATGACCTGGCAAAGTAGTTTTGCCAGGCCAAGGAGCTCCCTAAAGCCAGGTGTCAGTGAAAGCACACAATAAACTGAAGGAGGATTCTCCAAAATGATGGGTCATTGATCTTTTGGGTGCCAGCAGAAGAATGTGAGATTGTGTGTTTTCTATTGACAGAGAGCAATCTGTACCTGGGATTGTAGCAGCGAGTTTTGCAGCCTACTTGCACCACAAAAGCTCAACAATATATAGCATACAACAAGCAGCCTGCCAGATCACCAGCTGGAGAACTACATTACTACTGAGAAATTTTGCACAATTACATTACCAAAAAATAAGTGGGCATTTCTCCCATTGCACATTATTAAAAACTAAACCCCTTACATTTGACTGTGATTGATATAGTTGTGCTACGAACACCCATCGCAGTCTATATACCAATCACTTAAAAATTAGTATTTTAACAGCTTTGGTGAATTTTGCAATTTGACAGTTTTAAAAGTTATAGCAGTAGTGGCAAACTTATACATGCAATTTCACATCTTTATTCAGGTATTTTTAGTAACCAAAAGAATTCCTGTGTACCGTTAACAGCCTGTTAAAACTCAGGGCAGGGGTGACAGTTTATTCTTTTGAGGACAAACCACAGCAAGTCAAGAGTACTTCAAGCTAACCAATTACCTCCTACCAGTTCAGCAGAGAATTGATTGTGTATGCATTACTTTACCCCTGAAGTAAAGTATTTGTTTCCAATCAAAATGTCAAGACTTGAGGAGGAATAGACAAAGTACCAAGAGTAGCACAGCCTAAAAACACACAACCACCATAGCTTGTCAATGAGCACTGCTCAAACCTGGTGGATTTGCCAAATCACAGCCACTCAATTGCCTGCACATGTATCACTGTCTTTCTACAGTTCTGGATATCCAAGCTCACGTATGATTTTTTATTTTTGAAGCTGACAGCTACAAGGAATGACATTCCCAACCCATGTTTAGACACAGAGTTAAGAATTAGAAATCCTAATCGTCATGGCACACCAGCCTCTTTCCTGGCAGGATAAACTTTCTGCAAAATTAGAATGGGAATCCAAGTAAAACAGTCATCTTTTCAGATGCTGGAAAAAGTAAAAATCCAAGCTGGGTCGTAAATTTTCATAGTTATAGTCATGGGACTTCATAAACATACATTCCACTGGAGGAAAAGATTTCCAAGAAACCCCTCTTCTGACAGAAATGAAAACACGTCAAATCTATTCTAGTACTTATTTTTAGTGAACAGAGAAAGGTATACAGTTTTCAAAACTGCCTAACAATTAAACCTCTGGAGAAACATGATCCACATGACCTACTTGATAGATAAGGTAATCACTACTTACTTGATCTTCTCCATATATTCTGGTGTATTCTGATTAGTCATATTTGAAGGACTAATATGAAGCTTGAAGTCTGGTCCAAAATACTCAAAGTAGTCATTGTATGGCAACTCTATAAATCAAAAGCCAACACAACTTTGTTAACCAAAAAAGATTTTAAACATTTTACATACAACAGTAGATTTGATAGTATTTCACTTAGAGAATCATCAAACCTTAAGCATTCAAGCAAGCAATACTTATTCATTATCTGGGCTGTTCAGTGTTTTTCCTCTAAATTATTCAATAAATGAACTTAAATTTGCTGGCAAAATACAGAGAGAAAGATCTACTGCAATTACACACTGAACACAATAAAGAATTTGAAAAATAATTTAAAAATATGCTTCTGTAGGAAAGAGAAGATCAACTGATGATTTCTTGTAGCTGTTTTCAAAATTAGTCCAGTTTAAAAGGTTTAAGAGAACCATTCAAGATATTCCTTCAAGAAAAGTTTTAATACTTTTTACTAGGCTGAAAATCATGGCTAGTTGAATATCCTTGGTAACTGCAGGACATTGGTTCAGTGGTGCTGACTGGTTCAGTCTGTCTGTTTCCCTCCTGACCCCACTTTTTACATTTTCACATGTAAAATGAAAATGGTCCCCTAACTAGAACACTAAACTACCAAAATTAAGTTGATGAAGAATACATAGCCAGGGTAACAGCAGTATTTTACATTGAGTATGACTGCATCTTTCCAGATAAATTAAGAGAAATATAAAAGAAAATAACAGAACCTTTAAGAAATAAGACACTGAAATCCATTTTTAATTTTGCCCTTTGTCTTTCTTCATTTATGATTATTACAGGATAAGTGACCTGGTTAGGTGGACAGAAAGCAGACAGGAAGATATTGCTATTGCAGCATTTAGAAATACATTGTTATGTATCAGAACAGACAAAAGATGACAGGGACCCAGAAAGTTGAGAGGAATATTAAAAAAAAATCAAAGATATATTTATTCAAAGGCATATATGTATATATATGCATGTAATCCATTGAAAGAGGCATGCTAATAGAAATAAAAAAGTCCCAAGAAACTGCTACCATGTCTTCAAAAGCTTTGGCTGACAAAGAATACATGTTGACATGCAAAATGGAAAATATATCTCTTGAAAGGCACATTCTAAATAGTCTTTTCTCACTGACAGCAGGATTCTGATGAAGTCAGATGGAAACACTGAATCCACCAAGAGATACATGAATAGCAAAAGGTTATCAGCAAAGTTGCAGTTCAAGGTGCAAACTGCCAGCGACTCATGTACAACACATCAGTCCAAACAGCAATTTAATATAAATAGCATTCCAAAAACACATCCAGGAGCCAGAAGTAAAACGAGTCCAGGATCTTTAGGGATCTTCCCTAGAGAAATTACTTCAGTACTCAACTATTCAAAAGCAGTCTATTATTGTTTTTTCTGGTTTTAAACTTTTAGATAGCTTGTATAGTGAAGTGGAAGAGTAGAAGTCAATATACTTTCACAGCTACTTTTGTCAGATAAAATGAAGAAACAGTAGTTTTGCTATGTAAAGTTGACACGTGCACAGTCAATAATTTCTTAGGTATACCATGTATGTGTTGTACAGCTTAGAGATTGACACTGCTACAATCAAACTGCAGTACATATTCTATCATAATGATGATACTCATATTAGAAATAATTACAAGTAAGGTTCCGTAAGTTCTACATTTTGAATTTTCAAGAAGTGATTCAGTCATTTAAAGCTTTTGCTAAGGCATAAAAAAGGCCTAAATACTTACACTTATTTAGTGCATAAGATACTGAAACTTTATTGGCTAAATCCTAGCAATAATTTTCTACATAGTATATTCTAAACTGATGCATTGTAGCTATCTATACAAATTCCTGCTGTTTACTTAAAATCTCCCATGATTATTTCTTAATAAAATATTAATTTGAATATTAATATTTACCATTAGGAATTTCACAATCTAAGGCAACAGCAGTTTCATATGTCCAGCATCGAGCAACATTACGAATCGTGTAGCCTCCTCCTCCTAACATCAGCAATGGCAAGTTAAAAGTCTTTACAACTTCCACACATTTAGCATGACCTGTCAAACAAAAAGAATTGACAATATAAGCAAAATATCTATTAAATGGAATATATAACAAACTATTTAATCAGACATATGCAGTCACACTTAACAAATAAGAGCTGAATTGATTCAAACAGAACTGTCTCCCCCTAGAGCTAAGCACAACCTCACAGGAAGTCAAGACCTACAGATTAGAAATTTACAAAACACAATGAACATCATCCACCCCAGTCTTCAGAGACTTTGCATGATGGTCTATTGCTTTTGTTGTGAAATGATTTTAGAATGTTTAGTGTTTTGTCTCTTCATAACTGATCCCATACATAGTGACAAATTTAGGGACAATTTCTCAGTCAAATGCAATGGGGAAAGAAGGCAGAACAAAACCAGTACTCGGTCCTTTCTACTTCTAAATTTGAACCTGTATTAGAGGTTTCTAAGTCTTGCTTACAGAGTGAACTGGTGCCAAGACAGTACACACTCCAGGGAGATACAGCATACTGACAGGCATCTGCAGGAGGCAGCAGCTCTCTTGGTTTCCAAGATATGTAAGATGGAAAAAAATCTGAGCTGTATGGGCAACTGAAGTAGCTTTGCCACCTGGTGCAAATCAAGAAAAGAACCCTGAAACACTGCAGACCCAACAGATACTATACTGCATTTTGTTGCCTACAAAACTCTAATTGTTGCATTAAAAAAAACAAATACAAAACCAAGAAAACCCAGAAAACAAATGATTCAAACAGGCTGCACTGAAGACTTAGCAAAAGTTCGCTATGAATTTAATATTTCATAATTTTAATAAAATAATAATAATAGCAACAGTAACAGTTATGCTATTTGCTAAATTAAAATCTTAACCCAATCTAGAGAATCACAATTTCAGATAGCAATTTAAGTAATACTAAAATTAATTAATTCTATGAAAATTAATAAAAATGAGTGCTAATATATGGCTCAGTATAACAAACACCACAATAAATTTAATAATGCAGTGAGTATTCTCATTTCAATAATACCTATTTTACACCCAACAAGGTGTTTGATGTTTAGCACCTGTAGTCCCACTAAGTGGACTGTTAAATAGGTTTAATTTGCCTATCATTGTAAGTGTTGCAGACAACTGTTGTGCTGTCATTCCAGGGTGTTGCTTTAAAGCTACAGAAAGCCTGTACATAGAAGAAAGGGAATCACTTGAGCAGCTAGGTAACACATGGAAAACCAAGCTTCTTAACTTTTTTTAGATGGACAGAAAGAAAGAGGCAACTTCTGGGATTCTTTTGGCCATCCCTGTATTGCAAAGAAAGATGTGATTAATCATAGTAATGAACAGAATCTTTGCGACTCCAGTCCTCATCATGCAAGTGTCTTGAAAAAAAGTATGAAGGGTAGAGGTTTCTAATAAGTAAAAAATTACAGAGAACAAACAGACACTTTTCTGTTTACCTTTAACAGTAAGATTAAAGCATCCCAGCCTGTCCCCAGACAGTGAATCTGCTCCACATTGCAATACCACAGCACTGGGCTGGTACATCTCCATTACTTTGGATATAATCTATAATCAATATAAAACAGCAAGTCATTAATTGACATAATGAAAATATTAAACTAATAGTTTCCAGAGAGCTCAAAAACAAGAAACGAAGCACTCACTGGTTTGAATATCTGTCCATATGATTCATCATCTATACCATCCCTCATTGGAAAGTTGACAGCATAGTATTTTCCTTTTCCAGCACCAATGTCCTACAAGCAAAGACGAAAAATGCTTTAATACAAACACAGAAGCACATAGGATGGTATCATGAAAAGAAGTCTACACAAGTCTGCTGAACTATTCTGTACCATTATACATATCTGTGAGGAATAAGAGGCAGAATTTACTTGATTCCTGTTCTACCATAAAATCATTTTAGTGTAGGAGTTGTACACCAAGATTAAAACAGCAGTAAGTACACTCAACTTTTTAATTCAAAGATTTAAGACAAAAAGACAAATCATAACCAACCAGTTTAGTCTGGCAAAAATAGCCAAGTGGAAAAAAAAGTATGAAAACCAAGAAGAGCAAGGTGACATGCCTGTTTTCACTGTTGCATAGAAGATTTGGACTTGAAGAGGTTTTTAAAACCACATTATTTCTCTAAACATAGGATGAGGAAGTAGCTGCAGCAAAAGGGAGAGAAGAAAAAGCCAACAGGGGCCAATTACAGGTGCCCTTGAAGAAACTGAGACTTTTTAAATGAACAAAAAAAACCCCAACAAACTTGCAAATTATTCTCAGTTCCATCAGGTGTCAAGCCAGCAACTGTAGTAGTCTATCTTGCCAGCTTTCCTAGACAACCTACGTATCAAGAGAAAAAGTTTGTTGCAAAAAAAAAAAAAAAAAAAAAAAAAAAAAAAAAAAAAAATCAAGTGAATACACCCTGAATGCAACCACTCCTATTTTGATGATCACTATAAAATCTAAAGATCTCTGCTTGACACACACTCCCATTTCTTCCCTTTATTTCATCACTAACACAGATAGAAAGCAATACAGAGCAGTTTGGTGGAGCAGACAGTGAGAATTAACCAGTTCAGTATGGCTGTAATCTATTATCAGACAGCAGCACTGCAGAAAGAGCACACACTTGGCCCAACATGCTAGAAAAACTACAAGTCATATGTAGCATAATCCAAAAACACCAATACTAAACTTCTCAACACTACCTATTGAAAGGCATTGACTTTTTCCTCTTCCTGAACAAAGCCTCCTTACCAGGGAATGCATCAGTAATGTGTCACTTCCAGTAACTAACCTTTACTGGGGGGATGAGGGGGAATGGAGGGAGATGGGGAAGGAGACAAATGGCCCAGTGAAGCACAGACTCAATGTTAACAGTTGAGTTTTTTTGCCCACAGCACATTATTAACATTTCATAATATTGCAAGATGGGTGACACTGAAGACCCCTGCTGAACTCAGCTGGCTGATTTGAAGTACAAGTTATCTAAAATCTCCCAGAGTGAATCCTCTAGGCTTTCAGATGCTGAATTTTCTGAGGTGATCACAGAATCACAGAAGGGCCAGTACTGGAAGAAGAGACCTCTGGAGATCATTTAGTCCAACCTCCAATAAAGCAGATTGCACAGGATCACATTCAGGTGGGCTTTCAGTATATCCAGAGGAGACTTGACAACCTCACTGAGTGCTCTTGTCACCCTCAAAGTAGTTTTTTTCCTCATATTCAGATGAAACTTCTTGCATTTCAGTTTGTGCCCATTGCCCCTTATCTATCAGGCCTCATTCTTTTGACGTCTGCCCTTGAAATATTTGTAAGCATTGATGACGTTCACTCTCAGTGTCTTTTCCCCAGGATAAACAGGGACAACTCCATTAACCTTTATTTGTAAGAGAGATGCTCCAGTTCCCTCATCATCTTTGTAATCTTCCACTGGACTCACTCCAGTAGCTCCATGTCTCCCTTGTACTGAGGAGCCCAAAACTGGACACAGCACTCCAGATCTGGCTTTACCCCAACTGAGTAGAGGGGCAGGATCACCTCCCTCACCCTGTTCACAATGCTCTTCCTAATGCACCCCAGGATACTACTGGCCTTCTTGACCACAAGGGCACAGCCAGCTTATGGTTAATTTGCCCACCAGGACGCCTAGGTCCTTCTCACAGAGCTGCTTTCCAGCAGGCTGACATTTAACTTATACTGCTTCAAGAGGTCATTCCTCTCCTTCTCTTGCTTTACATATTAAAAAAAAACCAAAAAGAACCTCATTAAATTTATCTTATCCTAAAACACAGCAAAGTCAAATGTTCACACAATTTCCACCTAAACAAAGAAATTGCTTGAGCTACTCAAGCAACTTGTTTTGTAACTGATGCTTGCATTAGATATAAAACCTAAAGAAACAATACAGCCTTCTGGTAGGCTGCCATTCACCGACAGATAAAGCTGCCTCAAAGAACCTGAGCTGCTATGGAGAACTGTGGTCTCAACTGAGCTATCTGTGTGTATAAATGACAATGTTTGTGCTATCATCTAAGATATGTAGAAGGTCAAATAACATATTGAGGACACTGGAAGTTTAGATTGAACAATACATTCAGTAGAAAATGGATGAATGCTGCTAAACTAGAAAACCTCAGATCAGCTGTACTGATGGAACTGCCATCACATCATCATTTGACACATAATTTGTTCCTGCATCAAATAAATGTAACCTGATCAGCAGATTAGATCAACTAACTAAAGAATTACAGAAACAAGCTGTAATACAGCCCATCAACAAGAACAAAGAGAAGATTTGGCTGTTGAAATTGGAAAAATATCCATCAATGGTAGATCAAGTTAGGCAGAAGGAAGCGGCACAATACTGGCCTCCAGAAGGAACACTGACTTTTCAGAGAATTAGATCTTCACTTAGTTCAATTAGCTTTGCAATCTCTGGAGATAGGAAAAATCTCTATGGGGATGCAATAATTGCCATAAAGCCTGCTAAAGCCTGTATGCAGACAATGCTCATTTTAAAATCCTAGCCAGCAGCTCAGAAAAAAAGTTGCCATGCCTGAGATACTGTTTGTCACTGACACTGCCAAAAAAAATAAATCCCAAAAAACATAAAATATTCTTCTATTTATTTCAACTGTGCTATCTTATAGTTCTTTGTTCTGGGTGTGGTGAGGTGAAGAGTCCACAAACTTCTCTGTCAACGGGAAGTGCTGCTTCTAAAAGGCCAAGATATCTAACCCTTCCAAAAAAAAAAAAAAATTCTAGCCAAATTCAGCAACAACAGCTTGTCATGATAAACATCTCGGTCTGAGCTGCTTTTATTTTGAAGCACCACTACCACCTTGTGGTCAGTCAAGTTAAACCACACAGATAAAAACTAATCTGATTTCTTCCTAAATCAATTTAGAACACAGTTTAACAGAATTTAACCACCATAATAACATTCAGCTCCAACAACCACACTGAAATGAATGCTTTGCACCTCACTGCTCAACTTTCACTTACTCCTGTGCCCTCTGGGTATCATCAATAGACTGGCAAACACACTTTTCAGGAGTATTAGCTGAAATACAAATACTTGTAACTCATGAATCATTTTAAACATATTAGGAAAACAGTGAACTTTTTCCCAGAACAGCATCATTGTAGGCCAACTTGTCAGAAGCATTTACAATTTTTAAAAGAAGTTTCTAACCGTATGTGCAGACTAATGTGCAAAGTTGCTATCACTAGAGGAATGACATATCCTGGGAGTGTCTCTGATAAAAGAAGTTTCATTTATGAGTTTGAAGGTAGGAATATATTAATCCTAATTCTTGTAATACTCTTTCAAGATGTGAAGTGGAACAATTTCCTGTTCTAACAGACAAGAGTCTAACATGAGGAATGACTAACTTAAAATTAATATGAAGGGCCAGGAAACTTGGTTTCTATTCTCAGCTTTGACAGAGATTCTACAACAGCTTTGGTGATAATTCTTCATGGGCAAATGCTCCCTCCCTCAGGTCAGCTATAACACTCAGTACATAATTGCCTATGGGGTATGCTAAAGTTCTTAGGCAGTGAGCATCATGAGAACTCAAAACACACTTAATGACATAAGAAATATTCCAAAAATGAGTCAACTGTATTACCAGGCAAATAGAACACAGTAAATTCAAATTGTAATTTGAGATTTGTGACTGTTAAAGGGTGATCTGCAAACAGCTACTTTTCACCATAAGTGTGGAACTGAAATGTACAGACAGTTATAAGTATACCACATTGTCTTCTTAGAGACATCTCCAAAATCTGCGTGAATTAAACTTATTATATTTGAACAAAGATTTCAGCCTATTTATCCAGAACTGAAGGTGTTAATTTCACGCTAAGCGAATAATTTAGTTCCCCACTATCCTGGATTATTTTTTCCTAAGATTCCTCAACTAATCTATCACTCTAGGCTAACATTTTTTATGAAAACTTACTGTTGTATACCATTATTGGACACAGTTATTATAGCCTAGTGCAAAAACAGTATCTACAAGGAAGACAGCAAGAGGGAATTTATCACCTAATGAAACTTCATGTTCAACCTTACCCTAAGGTCCCCTGTGCCTGGAAAATATTCACCATACTTATGGAATGATACTGTCATGACACGATCTGTGGTATAAAATGCTTCTTCAACACCATCACCATGATGGATATCGATATCAATATACAACACTCTTTGGTGATACCTAGAAGAAACATATAAGAAATTATCATTATCGGTTATATTCAAAATATACTGATAGCAAACAAGAAAATCACTAACCAAAAAAAACCCCAAACAAACACTAAAATTCAAGATTGTGATCACTGTGATGATTTTGGTTGATGTGACCATACGCTCTTAGAATTCTCAGTACACTTTGAATAACGTTAATAAATTTATCTTCATCAAACTAAGTAATTTATTTATATTTACCCCAAATTGTCTCACTCTGTAGAAGCTATACCTTGTGCTTCTGCTCACATCACTTTATTGCTCACATCTGCTGAATTCACCCCTTTCATTCACCACAAGGTCTTTCTTTCTGCCTTCTCAGTAATTACCAACATGGTTTGTCTTCCATTAGTTCACAAAAAATAAATGACTTATTTTCCATTGACTTTTCTTTTTCACTTCTCCAGCTTGTAAAGAAAGGTACATGTTTGGTTTCAAATGTATTGCACTTTACATTTGCATAAATCTATTACACTACTGTTCATTATTTTCTTAAATACTGCAAATCTCAGGACAGTTTGAGATGGACGAAGAAACCAGTGATTTGATGTCTTAGAGCATTAGAAACAGTAGTATCCCTTAAATTTTATGTTTTCCCATAAAGAACAAAGTCTGTCATCAGAAGATGCATTTTCAACATGCTTTATGGAGTACTGAGAGTGTAAGCAGCCATAATTTCAGAGACAGTTGCTCACAGTTACACAACCCATAACAATTTGCAAGACTCCTTCCTTCACATGCACATTAAGCTAAAAAATTCAAGATTGGACTACAGAAAGTCATATCTTGTAGACTGCAGAGACAGCTCCTGAATATATGCTGCACATTAAAATTAATGTCTTACTATGTTAATACTGACTATTCTTAGTATCTTTAGAAACATTTTCTATGTAGACTTCTAGATTACAGCTACTTCCCTCGTTCCTCACCAGCAAAATCAGCTGTCCCCTCACAAGAGTCAAATACCTAGAATATTTTTTCTAATAAATGAGATTAATGTGTTGTGAATAAGGATACAGTCCGCTGAAACGATAAAAGCAACACTCAGGACTTCAAATTTTAGTGAAGCAATACTGTTTGAAGTTAATTATACGATCACTTTTTCATTACTCCTCAATTTTTATTTTGCAGTCACAGCAGCACAGCTGTTATTTTATTTTTTATTAAAACCAGCCATATTAACTCATGTAATAATCCAAGGAAGCTCAGTGCATGATCTTCCCTGAATATTCCTGTTTGTTTAAGTAACAACTCAAATGATAGGAAACAAGAAGGCATATAGTGAAACCAAATGGGTGCAAGATTATGAGTACAATGACTGCCCTGAGGGGTCAGGGTAGTGATCATCCTAGCCCACTGTTCAGCTCCCATGCATAGCAAAGGGCAACACTACAGAAATATCTACAGAAAGCACGTAAGCCTGTCCGTTTTCTGAAGTCTGCTGCTCTCATCCTTCCCCACCATCTAGAATGACAGCATAGGGTGTTTTACAGGGTGCATTGTTGCTTGGATCTATCTCCTATTAGTTATCTTTTCAACTTGCCTGTATTTTAGTTTGAATGACTTGATGAAGCCAAACTAGGCAGAGCTTGGAGCTTTCTTAATTGAAACTGTGAAAGTTCAACACGGGCTATGAAAACTCACTGAAGTAGTAACTATAATCCATATTTTCAAACATTTAAATACTTAAATTTGACACTTTCTATAATATCAACTTGTACATGTCACAAACTTACTTAAGTAACTCAAGGATGGCAAGCACAATATCATTGACATAACAGAAACCAGATGCCTCCGATTTCTTGGCATGGTGAAGTCCTCCAGCCCAATTGACAGCCATGTCTGTTTGTTGTCTGTTCAATTTTACTGCCCCAGCTGTAAAAAGACACACAGAAAAATGAAAGGAAATGGAGTCAGAAATTTCTGATGGCCTTTAAATCTGTTACATGAAATCATATTTTATTTTTTAAATAAGCTGATTTAGAACAGATCTCTTACCAATACTGAGTTAGATACTTGATACATCTCATATTTTAATCTGTAACTGATACATAATTATTTTTTTAAATATATAAAAAAACCTTACATTTACTTCATTTTCAAATGCACTATCAAAATTTTAAGCTGCTGGCATAAACCTACTACAGCTATAAAATAGTTGGCAAACAATGTATACTTACCAACAGAGCCTCCAGTTGACAGCTGGCAAAATTCAAACAGGCCATCAAATACAGGACAATCTTCCCCAACATTAACTGCATAAGAAACATATTATTTTTTTAAAATACCATTCCAACAGCATCTATACACACATGGAAAACACAGATGCACAGTTCATTCAGCATTTTAACTACTTATTCCCCATCTTATTTCTCAGGCTAATTTAAACACTGAAAATAACGTAGAGTCCTAATAGTATAAGATAATTCCAACGTAATCTTTTTTCCTTCTCTTTTTAAAATTCTTTTTAGTTTTCATTGGAAGATTTGTCTCCTCGTTTGAAGAAGTTCAATAATTTTTAGATTTTTGAAGAAATGCTGATTAACATGGGTCATGTTAAGAAATGTAGAATTACTTAGAAAAATAATTTGCTGACAATAAGGAACCATAAAGTGGTTACAATACTGCCTTTAAAATTGATATAATAGCTGTCAAACTGGACTCCTAACAGTACTTTAACCTTATTCCTATAATTAAAGGAATAAATTAATAATAGAAAGGGTGAACAGTGAATGATGTACAATTTTTACTATCTCCCTCCAAAAGGAATTAACAAGTTATTTTCTTGACTTAAACACATTTTCACACATTGGTTTTTACTCATCTAGCGGTCTGAAAGCAAATTTCTTAGAAAGATTTCAAGGCACTTTCACAAACACCTCACAATCTGCACACTAAAGCCTTATTATTAGCAGCAGTATTTCACATCTAGAATATACCCTGTGAAAGAAGAGGCAAAAATCCTTACATATGTGTGAAGAACATTTTCATCAAGATGACTGCTTTTAATGGAAAAGTCCAAAATAGCATAGCTAAAGGCAAGCACATGCTACTCTTGTTACAGTACTTCTCTAACCTCTGTATTGGTGTATCCAGAGCTTCAAACAGTGTTAGCCATCAAAGCATCTACACACAGACTTAGCCTGACATTGGCACTTACATCTCTGCATTTGCTTGCTGTACTCAGACATATTGTCAGGCCTTATTGATCGGAGAAACTTGATGTATTCATCACTATGGTACTTGGTCATTTCCTCAGCAGTTGCTTTGTGGGGTCGCTGATAACAAGAACAAGTTAAAGAAATGATCAGAGTGCTTTGCAAAATCAGCTAACAATGTGCTAAAACAGACAACTTGAAAGCAATCCCACCTACTTTGAAGGGAAACTAGTGAAAGGAAAGTGGTAGTGGTGTTTCACATAAAGCAAGGGCTACTCTGTTGTGATATACAACTGCATTAAATACTGCTTCAGGTCGAAGTAAAAGACACTATTTAAGTATTCTCTATTTTCACTTCCACCTCTCTCCATTTATTGTGTGACAATACTTGAAACCCTTTAAAAATAACTTTCAGTGCTTCAGTGGATATTCTATTGCCTATACTTACATAAATTTCCATTTTTCTGTATAAGCCATAGTTTAGCAGCAAGTTGTGAGTCATTCGGATCCTGTGAGGCTTCATTGGATGCCCTTGTCCATAGTAATAGTTTCCAATATCACCTGTCAGTAATACACAAAATAATAGCTATTCATATTACAAAACAAGTTTCATTGCCACTTAGTCATTCTCAGAAGATGAGTAAAGAGGTATGATTCCAGAAAACAAACCAACCCCACAAAGGGAATACTGTCTACTTCAAAAAGAACACAAGGGAAACAAACTGTTGCATGTCAGAAACAGAGGGGAAAAAAAGAAACCAAATTTTTTACTACAAGAAGACAGTAGTGGGAGAGCAAAGATAATCTTAAGACATGGTTTCAAATCAAGAGTGAAATTCTGGCCCAACAATGGGCCAGAACTGAATAGTAAAATGGGAAACAACTGGAATTAAGAGGAGACACTGCTGATGACATTGCCACACAGTATCACAACAGAGGCTGTAGTAAAACCTACCATTTTGCATGAGTTGACTTTACCATCCTCAGCCTTTCCTTAACTACTAACCCTAACTGTTACATCCAGAAGTTGGCTCCAGATCCATTGTGGCAACCACATGCACAAACACCCCCCAGACACCTGCTGCTGGAAATCCACAGTAGTTCAACAAGAACCTTATAACCCAGATTAGCCTCTGTTGAATTGGAGACCAACTAGGCACACAATAAGGTAACAAATCTGATACTAATTTCCAAGAAAGGAATAGCTGCTATCATGCTAGTAGTAAGTTTTCTGCTGAGCTCAGTTACTGACAGAACACACACAACCCCACTTTGAGCACTGACATTCTGGAAATATGAACCATTTCATACACAACTGTTTCTGGAAACATAAACAAGCCTAAAAGTTATGTTCAGTTGTCAATGTCTTTCAGCTGGAGATTTCTATAACAACTCTTCATAATAGCACCTCTTTTCTTTGCGACCCAATTTCCCCATAGGATTACTGAACTTTACCTTCTTGAACTTTTTACTTTTCTTTCACATCCTTCAATGCTCTGCCTTGTCCACTGGGAACAAAAGAAACACTATTTTCACAATGTCATACTATTTTGTAAATCTTATCAGTCAGAGGTAAGAAGCAGCACCACTACAAAAGAGCTTTAGTTTCACCTCTTCAACATGAGCTTCATGGAGGAAGGGTAAATGTCAGCTTGCAGTAGCATCACCAACTACCAAGAAAAACAAGTATTACAGTAAGATTAGAAGTTTCAAAGCATTCTAAAATCCTTCAAGCTTTCAGTTTTCAAAGAGACAAGGAGAGTAAAGACACTTAAGAAAACAGATACAACCTAATGTAACATAAGAAAATGTTTAGAAAAACTACCCTTCAATACCTAGCTCTTAGACATCCCATAACAATAGAAATAACAAGTTTTAACATTAAGTTAAGAATTTTGAAGAGTTTGGACCTTCTAACTTGGGTACTTAAGTGGAAGAATAGCACTTTTTTTTTCAGGTACTTTTTGCAAGCCTACAGGTTTGGGCACATGCAGGTCAAGAGCAAAAGGTATTAAGAGTACAAACAAACTCCTTCCTTCCAGCAAAAACATTTTCAAGCACTTTACAAAAGAATACCTTATATATTTGATGGTTAGGAAAACCATCAAGCTGTTTGAAACTAACACCTAGAAGATGAAAACCAACCATTTACTAGCTCTACTTTACATTTTGAAGTTACTGTTAAGTCCCAGATTTTAGAAAATCTTTTAGCTAATAAGAGCTTTAAATTTTTAGATTTTTAAGACAATAATGACTATAAATAATGTGATATTATTGAGGAAACTTCATTACAAATGCATTTGCGGCTTAAAAAATGGGTGTTTTTACCAGGTCATTTCAATTTTAACTACTTCAGCTTCTGTAGTCATCACTGACATTCTATTCAGAATATGGGGAAGCAGATAATTAAGAACTATATCTTATGTATACTGTAAGGTTTATTATTTTTCCCATATGAAATAGAGAAAAAATAAAATTAACAAGTTTCCTAAATACACTTGTAACATATCCTTCAATACACTGCAATTAATCAACTAAAAAAATTTTAACTTATGCATATTCTATATACCATACACTGCAGCATACAGTTGTATAAATAAACGAAACATAATTTTTAGCTTTCTTTTTTTTTTTTTTTTTACAAGAGAAGCGAATTTTAAAAGAATTGGCACATTGTTAAATTTAATCGTCGTTTATCTGTCAAGTAGAAGATCTGCAGGTGAGTATCTGGCATAAGAAGATCCTTCTGTATTAGACGCCAGCAGTAGTGACTAACATTAGATTATCAATATAATACACTTCAGCAACAGGCAATAGACTACCATTTATATTTTTCAGGTTTTTGTATCACCCACAAAAAAATGGTTTTGGCTTTAATCTCATAAAAAATATTCTTGAAGCATATGGTCAAAAATCCCATTAGGTTTCAACGTCGTAGTGACGCCTGTGTAGCCAGGGGTGAGGAAGGAAAAGAGGAAAGATCCTCTTTCTTCATTAGCACCTTGATTTTCAACCAACATCACAAAGGGGACCCATCACAGAGACATCATACTGTGACAGAGGCAAAGTTGTCAAAAGTCTCTCCTTCTTTACCTAGTGAAGAAGGCAGTGCGCTTCCTGGTACAAACACTTCATCCACTGATCCTGAAATTTATGTATTTCTTTTTCATATGTTACAGACTTACTGGAGTGCCCCGGGAAGAAAAGCAAGGTGTACCAAGAGCCACTATGTGTGAGGATAGGACACCTCACTCACTGATGGAGCTAAAAACCTCTGCACAAACCTCTGAGAGACTGACTAAAATATGTGTATAGATCAGAAATAGGTACAGTGAGACCAAGCTCACAAGACTATTACTGCAGATAGTATGTGTACTTGACTCTATACTTACTACTAAAAAGGTAAATTCTTACTAATATAAAAGTAAAAATCATACAGAAATGTTAGGAGCACATTTACATCACTTACCAGTGTGGGAGCACATAGAAAGTGTGAAAAAAGAGAATGTAACTGAATGAGGAAGAGAAGGGAAAAAATGCAAAGTAGTGTGTGTAGAAAGTTTGCAAATCTATTAATCTTTCACAGTGAGGCTTCAAAAACTGAAATTTACTGTTTATACCAGTAAAAATGTCTGCTAAATGGCTCCCATTAAGAAGTAGCAACATATAATCTCTGAAAAGTCAAGTCCTTAATTAAAAAGAGACAAACCAAGGGCTCATTTAATGCTAGTGGGAGTTTACTGTCCTGCACTGTTCATTATGTGATACAGATGTGATACAGAAGACCAACCTTACATACACTGTTATGTTCTGAGTTCAAATATATATTTAAATTTCTTCGTAATCCATGCAAGTTGCATGCCAAAATGATGAGAACTATCAAATAAAAATAAACTCATGATTACTTTGATGAGTGTAAGTTTTAGACACACACTTCTCTCAGACTTTAGCAAGGCTTGTAGATAATATTCTAATACATAGAAAAATACAAGAGGCTACATGCCCTAAAGGAATTTTAATTCTGCTCAAAACCCCACAACTAACAAAAGTTAGTCTCTCAAAAAAGTATTAGTCTCTCTAGTTACTATGACATACAGAAAAATAACACCATTAAACTTACCTATTACAAAACAGACTTAAGCGACTGAACAAAGAGACAAGAGATGACAGCTACACTTGTTTTTGGATACTTTGTAACTTGTAAGTTACATTACTTTATAACTTTAAACAGATAAACTGTTATGTACACAGACCACATCTCTGCTTATTTTAAGTATAGTTACTAAGAAATGATGAGGTGTTTCAGAACTGCACTATGTGAAGAAACCTAATTGCTACAATAGAAACCACATGAAAAAAACCATACCTTAATAGCAGTAGTTACATTGAATTGACTTCAGTGATACTAAGGAATGAACTCATGTAAAGTTGAATATAAAAGAAAAGATCATCAGTGGCTGATGAGTCCAACAAACAGCTATTCAAACAGGCCTAAAATTACTACACTAGTTTCTGAAGGACTGGGCATTTTGTCTGGTTTTAAAATTATGCAGACAGCAGAAGAGTTGCAAAGATCTGACTTCTGAGCCCTGAGCAGAGGCTGGACACCATCATCATGTTTGGAAGGCACTGCACAAAGGACTGATGAATTTCCAGAAAACACTTCAGTTTAAGTTCATTTTATCCGCAGATGTAAGCTTTAACTAGAAGTACTACTCAAACAATGGCCAACAATAGTAACACACTGCCCTATGAAAACAGGTTTAGTCTCGTCTTTATGGGTGGAACCACACTCTGATGCAGATCTCTCAAATTTTTCATGAAGGTAGAGGCTTTTGAACACCCACACTAAATTATGCACAAACAGCAATCTAAACAATACTGCTAGCGCACTGGCATGGCATAAATACACGAACTCACTGTAACCATGCTGGTTGCTGTGTGATTCTCTAGAATTGTGCTTGGTTGTACAGGAGCACAGAGCTGGAAAGACCATCTGGGGCCTGTTCTCATTTCTGTGGGCAACTGTACAACACCTTGGAAGAGTTAAACTACCCCAGCCACAATGTTGCAAAACCATGACTACAACCTGAACATACACGGTAAGAGACTAAAATAAAAGCTAAGACATTCTTCCACATCTAGCATGGTTCTACACAGCGTGAGGAGCACGCTTTGCTAAGCTAAGGCCATACATGTATTAAGACTAGAAGTATTTATGAAAAACATTTCCAATAAGATCACTGAAGTATTTTAATTCGTATTTTAATTAGCTCCCATAGTATATTGGTTTAAATTTAAATGAAATTCCTGACCTGAGCACAATCACAAGCAATGATGATTCTGCAAACTGGATGTGGTTGACTGTCTATTACAAGCAAACACAAGGTAATGAAATTGAGCTTTGTTTACTCAAAGTTTAGTGGTTCCAAGTACAGTATGAAGGCTGTTAAAACTATTGATTTCCAAAAAAACTTTAAGAGCAATACACTAGGAGAAAGTGATAGGCGAATTCAAAAAATCAGCCTTAAATGACAATTACACCAAGTTTCACAAAAAAGCATGGGGAAGTTTATTGCATCTCAGAAGATAAGTGTATACGCTTCTAAAACTTTTCAAGACTTTTTAGTCTATAACTTTCAAGAAACAGAATAAAACTATGTGCAAAGAGCCAAATATGACCTAAAAAAGGGGTAATTTACTTCATGACATGACATCCCTATAGAGATACACTACTACCTCAGTATTTTTTGTTTTGGGTTATTTAAGACTTCAAACACTCCCTTTGCTGTGATTCAAAGGCTTTGCTGATACAACAGTTACAAAATATTCAGAATTGCCAGATGATCCACACAGTAGCGTCAGCATATTTATTTTAGGTATTAACTTTAAAATTTCTTCTAATAACTCTATTTCCAAAAGATATGTAAAATAAGTGTTGGATTTGGCAATAAATATAACTGAGACATCAAAAATATTCAAAGACTTTTTCTGGTCACATGTAAAACATTTATTTTAAGGCACAACAGATACTATTTTCTCTACATTATTAACTGCATTTATCCTAGTCTACCTACGAGCTACAACTGCTTTAAGTCGTCATTATCCTGCCACCTCCAAACTTGTACCTCTTCCAGTTTCTCCCCTCTCTTCAAAAGTATAGCTTTTTTGCTGTTACGGGAATCTAATGCTAGTATCAAGTACCAAAATCCAGTAATCACAGAAAAACAATCCATCAACATCTAGTAAACTGCAACCACCTGGCTTTATTAAAAAAAAAAAAAAAAAAAAAAAAAGGCCAAAAAAGACAAAAGAAAAAAGATGAAAAAAGCAAACTGATTAAAAAAAAAAAAGCGCAAATATTTGCGGTGAGAAAGCTTCTAACTATCACTGCTGTCTTTCTTTTAGCAAGGCGAAAAGTGATTCCTCTTTCCTAGGAAAAGTAAGATCCTAGCCTCACCAAAAGTATCCCTAACAGGGGCCTCCTTTCCCCTTTAGGCTGAACAAAGAACCAGTGCTAGCAACAAAGAGAAGGGGGCGGCAACCACCACTCTGCCTCCTTTAGTGTGGTTAAAAAAAAAGCCAAGACAGGCCCCACAAGATCTGCCATTTCCAAAGAATGGCAGGTTTGCTACGGCAACACACCCTTTGATATCTTAAGTGGGTTTAGCCACTCATCTTCACTTCCAAAATGGTGAAAACACCAAAGGACTACGGCTGAACATCCTCAACCTCTGTTTCCTGGCTACTACCAAGACCAGCCTCAGATGCAACCGTACTAGATGCTTACAATAGGAGGCAATTTAATCAAATCTCTTAACTAATCTATCCATCGAGCTCACTTCCCAGTACAAAAGGGCTAAACAAATTCAAGCTCAAGAAGAAAATGAAAAGTTCTTGATGCTGTGGCCAGAGAAAATGGCAATCAAATTGCTGAAAACATCTCAAACCAAGCACAGGCTTCACATACTTTTTCGCCACGACCGACAACGCAGATCATAAGCCCGTGTGTCCCCAAGAGACAAAGTGTGCAAACTCTGAGGGCCTGCATGCAACTCAAATTTCACTATTATTAAACACCCCCACACACAACTTTCCGTGTTTTGCAGGAAGAGAGGCTCGTGGAAGCCAGACCACTGCTCTGATCCGTGTTCCGTTTGGGGAATGGGGGAGGAGGGGGCAGAGTGCCCCTGTCCCTCCATACCCCTCACCTCGGTACGAAAGCTCGAGGCAGGGAAAGGCCTCAGCTCAACAATCACCAGGTGCCGGAGCTACACATGGCCTGGACTTTCTTTGCAGGGGAGGAGCCAGACACAGCAGTGACTCCAACGCCTCCGTGTTCAGCGGATGGAGGGGAGTGTCTCAACTTTTCTTCTTCTTCTTTT